>RJWM01020185.1:0-37609 GCA_004363535.1 Dasyprocta punctata
GCAGTGAAAGTAACCTGTTCTGCTGCTGAGGGGTAGCGGGGCTTCTCCCAGTTTGAGCTGTGCTACAATCTGAGTGTATCTGTCCCTCCACATTTCATAGGGTGGAACCTCCCCGCCAGGTGATGGTATTAAGAGGTGGGGTCGCAGGAGGTCATTGTGATGTGAGGGCTCAACTTTTGTGAGTGGAATCGGTGCCTTCTAAAAGGCTATACAGGCCAGGCATGGTGGTGCGCACCTGTACCCCCAGCACTGGAGAGGCTGGGGCAGGAGGATCACAAGTTTGAGCCCAATCTGGGCAATTAGTCACTTTGTGAGTCTCTGTCTCAAAACAAGGATCAGGGCTGGGGATGTAGCTCGGTGGGGAGGGCCTGGGTTCCATTCCTCGAACTGCAAAAAAAGAAAAGAAACAGAAAAGCTGCGGGGAGCCAGCTCAGCCCTCCTGCCCGGCCATCAGCCAGAGGCACCGTCCAGGGAAGAGACCGCCAGACCTCGCCCTCCCGGCCTCGGCACAGAGGGAAGTCGGCCTCTGCCGTCCCTGCTGTCCGGCGGGGAGATGTGTGACAGCAGCGGCCGGAGCCAAGGCAGCCCCGCTGCGCGAGGCCTCGCATCAGTGTCCGGGGTCAGCAGCCCCCACTTCTGCTCCTGGTCTCCCGTGCCCGAGAGTGCTGGGCCTGGGGGGAGAGGCTGGGGACATGGGAGAGGGGAGCGGGGCGGGCGGGGAGCGAGACCCGGCCACGGCGACGCCTGCCCTGGGCTTCGGCCTTCGGAATGGAGCTGACGGTTGTGGGGAAGGTCGCAGCTGCCGCAGGGAACAGCATTGCTGCGGCACAGAGCAGACAAAGGACCCGGCCTTCACGTCCGCCCGGCACGGCGCGTGCACGCTGTCATTCCAGCAGCTGGGGAGGCTGAGGCAGGAGGCTGCAGGTTCAAGCCCAGCCTGGGCAACTTAGCGACTGAGCAGGGCCCTGTCTCCAGATACATCAGGGCTGGAGATGTTGCTCAGTGCGAAGGCTCTGAGACCCTGCAAACCCACACGTGCTCACACACTCGTGCACATACCTGCGCTCACACACGCACTCACACACACACACGACCCGACACGACCCTCGGCACGGGTCTCCCCACCCGACATGGCTGGTGCTGCCCCCTGGCCGCCCCACGTGGCGCTGTGCCTTTCCTCCGGGAGCCGGGCGTGGTGCCACTTGCTGTCCTTTGCCCCCGGCCCCTCCCCAGGGGCCGCCACACGCTTCCTCCCCTAGGCGACTCAACTCCCCAGCCCGGCCACACAGTGGGTCTGCAGCGGCTGCTCGCTCCATGTGGCACGAACCCCATCCTTGTGGTGGGGAGGGGGAGGGGACGCAGGACGGCGGGCTCTGGAAAGCTCCGTGGGTGTCCACCCGGGGGGGGGGCGGCGCTGATGCCCAGTGACAGAGGCCTTGGCTCTGGTGCGCCCGGCTCGAGGGGATGGGGGACTCCTCTCCCCGCCCCGGAGCAGTCGCCTGGCCATGCACCCGAGGGTTCAGGGTCAGCAGCGGGCACCAGGCTCGGAGAGGGTGGTGCCGGCACAGCTGCCAGCAGCCCGAGGGGCCGACTGCACGCTTCCGCGTGGGGCCTGGGGGGCGGGCGCTCTGCGGGATTTGGCAAACACAACGACAGGACACGGTGACACCCAAACGTCAGCGAGCAGCAGCCCAGTCTCACTGTGAACGTGACCCGAGGCTGCCCGGGACACGCTGGGCGGCATGGCGCCCTCTGTGGTTCCGACTCGGCCGGCTCGTGTGACCGGTGTCCACATCCCGGGCCCTGCTGCCCTGCAGAGGGGGAGAGGGAGGCCCCGAGAGAGGGAGGGCCTGCCCCGGGCACACAGCGCGCCGTCCTCCTGCCCCTCGGAAGCCACCTCTCCCCGCTGGGCAGGCGGCACCCCCACTCCGGCCTCCCTCATCGCTGAGGTCTGTGCTGGGATCCGGGGCCACGCGGGGCTGCGCCCTTGGCTGAGCCCCTCTGCTGCTGGGGCTGCTGGGGTCCTGTCCCTGGCAGAGCAGGATGGTGGCTCTGCCATGCTGCCTCGTGGGGCAGACGGGAGTCTGGCCCGAGCACCAGCCTGGGTCCCCGGTGGCGGAGCCTCGCCGTCTGCCCTCCCGGGGGGCCGGGAAAGGCGGCCTTCTCAGCAGGCTCGGGACGGCCAGGGCGCCCAGCGGGCCCCGGAGGAGCGGCCGCTTCTCCAAGCTGCCCCCGGCTGCAGAGGTGGAAGAGACAGGCGGGGCTCGGCAGGGGCTGGGACGGGCAGGCTGCATGCGGTGTCCCCGGGGCCCGCAGGGGTGGCCCTGGACCCGAGTCCCCAGACCCGCCCGGCCACTTCCGTCCCCCTCCACCCCGCACACGCCTGTCCTCACTCGGCCTGGTGCCCGGCACGGGTTGTCGCGGCCCCGTCACACTGCACTGTGCAGGTGTGGGGACCCGAGCCGCAGCCGGACATGTGCCCAGCAACCCCACTGCTGTCTGAGTGTCTCTTCTCTGTCGGCTGAAACTGGGGTGCAGAAGCCGGGACACAGGGCCGGCTGGAGTTCCGGGGTCTCTAACATTGCGGTGAAGTGCGCAAGAACTTGCTACCCACCAGCTTCAGAGCTCCGCTCGGGAGCCCGCAGTGCCCAGCGCCCTGCTCCAGAGCCCCGTCCTCTTCCTCCACCCCATCCCGGACCCGCTTCTAATGGCCACCATCCACTCTCTGTGCTGGACACTGCACACAAGCGGAGTCATATGACTCAGCCTTCTGGGGTCCGGTTCTCTGGGGTCTGGCTCATCTCATCTAGCATGACATCACCAAGATCCATCTGTGTTATGACTTGGTTTCAGATTCCTTCCTTTTCACCACTGAGTAATATTCCCTTGTGTTACATGCCTTACTTTCATCTGCACCCGAGAACACAGTTCACGCTTCCATGGGCACTGGGTGGTGCCTGCCTTTGGGCTGTTTGGAGGGAAGCTGCCGTGCAGGCCAGGGAGGTGCGACGGTGTCAATGGGCACCTCGTAGGCTGGCGGGGCGCGGCTCAGCCGGCTTTGTCTTGGTTACACACTAACCCGGTACGCAGCCCGACTAAACCGCGCATGTACAGTGGGTGTGCATTGCCCAGACCAAGACGGGGAGCACCCAGCAACCCAGAGGGCCCTGATGCCGCTCCTGTCAGACTCCCTGAGAAACCTGCACTGTGGCTTCTGCCGCGTGGCAGACGTCACCGGTTCAGGAACTTCCCACGAGTGGAACCCTCGGCTGCCCCCGTGTTTGTAGCTGATGCTGTCACTACTGCTTTCTCAGGGGAATTCCCTCTTCGCTTTGCCTGTACCTGGGCCCCGCCTTCTTTGTGGGTGTATAGCATTGCATTGTGTGGATAGCAACCATAACTGTTTAATTATGTAAGACTGCTCGTCTTTGACCTGTTGATCTAAGAAAAAGCCTTTTCATAAGCTTCAGCCTTACCCTTATCTGCCTCTGTGGTCGATGGAGGCTGACGTAGGCGGATCCTCCTTGGTGAACATACACGGTGGGGGCCACGCTGAGCCTCCCCAGCGGGCGGCGGGGCCGGGGGCTGGGGCTGGCGGGGAACCCGGCCTCTTCCTGCCCCGCCTTCACTTCCCGCCCCGCGCAGTGGACCTTGAAGCAGCCGGCGTTCCCACGCTCGAGGTTTTCCCGGTGCCCCGGTGCCTGCGGTGAAGGGCACCGCACGCCCAAGGGTGCTCTGAGCCGCGGTGGCCTCGCACTGTATTTCCTCAGCCAACAAACGGGAGGACGCGGCCGCCGGCCAGCACGGGGTGGGGGGCCCCAGGTGAGGCTGCTGACCAAGTGCTCAGGACACCAGAGTTGGGGTGGGCTCTCACGAGCAACGGGGGACCCTTGGGGACCGTCACCATGGCATCTGCCTCCGCCCCTTCCTTCCCGAGACCCCATTGAAAGGGCGGTGGCCCCGCCCCTCGCACCAGCAGCCGGCACCTTCCCGATGTTTGTGCGAATCTCTGGGACGCGCTGGCCTCCGGGGTCCTCTCCGCTGCTGCCGTCCCTGCCCACCCCCTGGCCCTGGTGGGCGGGTGACCGAGGCTGGGCGCAGGGGCCACTGACGGCCACCTGCCCTTGGCGAGGCCCTGACCCAGAGCCGCATCTTCATCCCTCCCCCAGGCGCTGCTTGGAGACTGACCGTCCCCACCCCGCCTGGGGACAGAGGGGGAGGGGCTGCAGCCCAGCACCAGGGCCACTGCTGCCGGCCGCGATGTCCCCGCGAGCACCCTCTGTCCTCCGGCCGTGCCACTGTGGCCTGGGGCCATGGGACAGGTGCAGAATGGGTCACTCGGGGCGGGGATGGGGGGCACCTCCGCCCCGTCCTCGTCCCAGTTGCTGTTGTCACAGATGTGGCGCAAAGCTGGCGATGGCCCACGAGGCCGCCGTGCAGGACCCTGAGCCAGCCCCTCGGCTCCTCCCGTCTCGGTGCCGCGCTCCCCGGCCGCACGGAACCCTGCAGGACTCAGCCACCGCAACGCCGCGGCTCCTGGGGTCTGAGCCGCTCACCGCCACCGCCCGTGTCCGGCTGCCTTGGGGGCCGTGGGTCCCGCGAGGCGCCTGCTGCTGTCATATCACCCGCTCTCCTCTGTTTCTCCTGCGGACTCTGGGGCATCGTGCGGAGTGTGGAGGGTGCGCGGGGGAAGTGACGCTATTCACGGGCCCCGGTCAGCCTCACAAAGGGGCAAGAGGAAGGACCCGACCCCCGTGGGGACTGGGCTGGCACCGTGGGGCTCCCCAGTCGTGGGCTCAGAGGGCTCCATGTCCCGCCGGACCCCTCTCCGGGTCACCTTGCCCCCGCCTGCCCAGCCCCGGCTCCGACCCCTGGGTGTGCGCCGGGGTCCCGGGCTGGGTGTGGAAACGCAGGGCAAGGCTGGCGCTGTCGCTGCTGCCCCTTCCTGTCCCCGGGATCCCCTTTTTTCTCCTCTCCACCCCACACTCAGCCCAGCGCACCCCTCTCCGTGGATCCGGGCAGGGGCTTCAAGCTGCCCCACCCTCAGACTCAGCCGCTGGCTGCGGGGCAGGAGGACACCAGTGAGGCTTCGGCGCAGGGGGCCGCTCCGGCCACGTGACCCACCTCGAGGGTGGGAAGGGGCTGCGCCCAAGGGGCCAGGGCCGGGTCACGAGGCCGAGGCCAGGGAGCGTCTGTCAGCGACTATGCCGGGCGTCTTTGATTTCAGCCTTGCTGAGCATGCGTGATGCCCTGGGTTCCAGCACCAAAAACCCCAAAGTAAATAAAATAACCCAGCTGGGTGCAGTGGTATGTGTCTTTGGTCCCAGCTTCTTGGAAGGCTGAGGCAGAAAAATCACTTCAGGTCACGGGTTTGAGACCATCCTAGGCAGCATAGCAAGATCCCATCTCAAAAATAAATAAATATAATAAACTTTCATTATCACCAAAGTTGCACGGCAGAAGGCAGGGACAGGAAGAGGAGTAAAATTAAAAAGCTAAACGACGCTCTTTCCCCTGCCTGGGGGGTCCCCGTAAACACCTCACCATGGGCGCCCCCTCTGCAGAGGGCCTCGTCCCAGTGGGACCAGTGCGTCTTTGGGGGAGCAGCTGGCCTCTTCCGCCCCCTCTGCTTGCTCCAGGCAGGTTCGGGTCCCCGCTGTTCCCAGGACATCTGAGCACCCGCAGAGCTGCTGGCCCGGTGTTCTCCAGCCCCGGGGCCTGTTCTGCGCCGATGACCAGTGGTGCTCGGCCCGGACGCCTTGACGAAGGCCCCTGGGGGGCTGGTGTGTCTCTGCCCCTCTTCTTCAAATTGCCCCTCTTTCCGGAACCTGGAAATCAGGGGCTCAAGCCATTGGGCACCGCAGGGCTGGTTTCACCTCCCACCCCGCCCACCAGACACAACCACTGTAGCATCGTGAGCAATGAGCCAGGCATGGTGGTGCATGCCTATAACCCCAGCACTCGGGAGGCTGAGGCAGGAAGATCTCTGTGAGTCTGAGGCCAGCCTGGTTACAAAGCAAGACCCTGTCTCAGAACAAACGAACCAACCAACAGCATGGGCAGCTCCTAGCAGGACTGGCCAGGTGATGTCCTAGGTGCGGTGCCCGTGGAGTTGTACATCCACGGACGACGAGGGCCTGGGTTTGGGTCCCCTCCTGCTGCCTCCTCCAGGTCCCTTTGTGGCCCTGTCCGGGCCCGAGTGCGAGTGTCACGACTCCAGTTTCAAGGAACCGAGACTCCCAGGGCCAAGTGACAGAGCAGGGATGTCCTCTCTGTCCCGGTGCCAGGCTCAAGGCTCAGCCCAACCCTCCCCATCGGCAGAGGCGGCTGCCGCGCCCCAGGCGGGGCAGGGCCCTGGCCACCCAGACCGGAAGCTGCTGGCCCAGCCGCTGTGTTCGCGCTCGGGCATCTCTGTGCCTCCTCCCTGCAGACTGTGCTGCGGCGTGGAGGTAAACTGAGTCTCAGACAGCCTGGGAAGCAGTGGGCCTTGGGGCGCACGGCTCACCGGAAACCGCCTCTGCGCAGCGGCTCCCACACACTCCCTGCACCGTCCAGCAGGGCCCCTTCGCCAGCCAGGCCCCAGCCCAGGTAAAAGCAGGGTGGGGGAGGCTGGGTGTGGCGGTGCTCACCTGTCATCCCAGCACTCTGCAGGCTGAGGCAGGAGGATCGCAGAGCCAAGCCCTGCCTGGGCAATTTACCAGCTTAGTGAGAAGTTGTGATCAAACAAACAAACAAGAAAGAGCTGGGACTCTGATGGCCTTAGGGTGACAGCCCCAGGGCTGGGGATGCTGACCGCCTTAGGGTGACAGCTCCAGGGCTGGGGGTGCTGACAGTGCTCAGGGTGACAGCCCCAGGTTGGATCCCTAGTGCTGCAAAAACAAACAAACCAAAGCCCCAGCTGACCAAACAAAAACAAACAGCAAACGAAATCCAGGTGGCGCACACCTGGCCCTGGGTCGAGTCCTCGCCAGCCACCTGCCGTCTGCGCTCTGCCTGGCTGCGCCCAAGCCAGAGCTGCACACATTCATCCGGCTGGCTCTGCCTGGCGGCCGGGGCGGTCAGGTGAAGAGCTCAGGGCCCCAGAGAGGGCAAGTGGCCCAGGACAGCACTTCGTGAGACACACGGGATCCCGGGGTCAGGGTGCGGCCGTCTGGGCCTGGCTCAGCCCAGCTGCTGCTCGTCAGGCTCAGAGACACAGGCCGCTGGGGCGGGCATGGTGCGTGCAGACCCCACCAGGAAGGGTCCGCCCTGCCATCGCCATCGCCATCGCCATTGGCCAGCAAGAGCCGGGGAGGCCGGGGTGCACTCCAGTCTGGGTTTGAGGCCGAGAGCTAGCAGGGCTGGCAGATGCCTCGGGCCGGAGGTGGGATCCCGAGGCGGCACCCTCTCTCCGGCTCCTCCCTTCCTCTCCGCCCCGCCCTCCTCCTCCTCCACCTGGGAGCCCTCAGAGCTGGAGCTCGGGCTACAGTTCCACAAGCTGGGAGCCAGGAGCCTCTCCTGCCCGGAGCCCCTCGAAGGGGGAGTCGTGTCTCAGTGCGAGAAGCAGTGAGGGCGAGTGTCGAGTTCTCCAGAGGCTGCCGCAGGCCCTTTTCACCTCCTGGGCAGGTGCGTATGTGACACGAGCCAGCCGGATGTTGGATGAACAGAGGACACACCAACCCCGAGGCCAGGGCCGTGCAGGGTGAGACTGCAGGAGGGGAGGGTTGGGGGGCCCTGCCCTGCGGTGCCCCGAGAGGGAGACGCACCCAGGACACAGACCTGGGGGCAGAGCACGTGGTTCCCCAGGCTGGCGGTGCACTTCGGATGTTTGCACTGGGCAGATTAACGCCGTTACGGCGCACGCACATCGCCAGGCAGTACAGTAATTATGATATTCACCAGGAAATGACGGGGTTTATTAAAATTATTAATCACGGTGCGCTCCGGGCAGCGGGGTTTAGCGACAAGCCCTGGGCGTGGAGGTTCAGCTCAGCCAGGCTCCCTGCCAGGGCAGACGGCTCTGGAGATGTTGGCCTGGGCACCCCTGGGACCCCTGAGGGTCAGAGGTGCCTAGGACCACACCTGCCCCTGAGCCCTGGAGCCCCTGGGTCCCCGAGCCCCCAAGCTAGCTGGCAGAGGTTCCTGGGGAGCGCTGAGTGCGGCCAGGGCACAAAAAGTTCTCTGTCTATCTCTCTGTCTCTGTCTCTGCCTCTGTCTCTCTCTGTCTCTGCCTCTGTCTCTTTCCCTCCCTTACTGGGGACTGATCCCAGGTTCTTCTCACTGAGCTACATCCCTACACGTTTCTTAGTTTTTTGTTTTGAGAAAGGGCCTAAGTCACTGATTTTCCCGGACTGGCCTCAGACTCATCGCCCTCCCGCTTCAGCCTCAGAATGTGGGGAGGACAGGTGTGTGCCGGCCGCCCAGCCCGGCGAGTCTGTCTTGTTGGACGCGGATGAGGAAGCCTGGTGCCTGGCTGCTCCTGGCGGCCACCTGGAAGCCAGCGTGACAGACACGCCACACACAGGAAGGCGGAGAAGTGCGGCCCGGACCTCGCCGTTCCTGAGTCACAGCCATGGTGCAGGAGCCCATGGAGTCTCTCGAGCCAGCGGCAACCTCAGGCCTCGACTCCGCAGGGGCCCTGGGGCGGCTGTCCTGTGCGTCCGCTTCCCCCCGCCGCACCCGGCGGGCCACTGATCTGATTAAGGCAATAAGGCCCTGGCGCCCCGGTGCTGCGCTAAGCCGGGGATTGGGGAGGTAAGAGGCTTAGGGCCCACGGGGGAGCAGCGGTTTCGGGGGGCCGGGGCGGGGCTCAGCATCTGCCCCGAGGGAAGCTTGGTGGGTCTGGGTGTGAGCGGAAGCCCAGAGGGGGCTCAGGGCTTTGTCGGTCAGACAGTTGGACAGATGGATGGACAGACAGTGCTGCCCTGAGGTTCCCACCACAGTCCACCCAGCCCTCTCCTTTTCCAACCCCATCTCCTGGCTCAGGACCTGGAACCCACTCTGGCATGCAGTGCTTTCAAAAATGGCACTTAGGGATGGGGAGGTAGCACAGTGGCACAGCGCCTGCCTGGCAAGCGCAAGGTTGTGAGTTTGATTCCCAGTACCAAAAAAAGAGACAATTATACCCCAGTGAGGTAGCACACACCTGTGATCTCAGCACTCAGGAGGCTGAAGCAGGAGGATTGCCACAGGTTGAGGCCAGCCTGGGCTACATAGTGAGTTCAAGGCCAGCCTTAACTACCTAGCAAGACCCAGTCTCAAAAAACCAACCAAGACGCAAGGTCCAGGGGGTGCCACACTCTGGGGTGCACTCCACCTAGCCGCTTGGGTCCCAGAGGTTCCGAACTCCACCCAGCAAGGCGAGGGCTCCAGCAACATACTCCAGGAGTGCATCCTCACTAGCTGTGCAGAGGATCGAGTTCTACCCAGTGCAGCATTTCAGCGCAATCCATCGGGGGAAGGCCCAGCCAGCTTCGCAGGACACAGAGGTACTGAGCCCAGCCCAGTCCAGAGCCCCAGAGCTGCTCATCAGGGAGTGGCCAGCATAGCTTCAGGGCCTTAGAGAACTGGAGCTCTGCCCATCAGAGCACAAGGCTGAGCTCCATTGTTCAGGGGTGTGACCTCCATTGTTCAGGGGTGCAGCTGCACAGCAGGTCCTAGAGATTGCAAACTCCACCCAGCCAGGAGCAAGACCCTGGCATTATACACCTGAGACTCCCCTGGGCTTGCCCCGCACTCCAGAGGCTCTGAACTCCTTCCAGCCAGATGCAAGGTCCTGGTGGTGCCACACTCCAGGGTGCACTCCACCTAGCCATCTGGGTCTCAGAGATTCCGAACTCCAGCCAGCCAGGCTGAAGGTCCGGCAACACACCACAGGGGTGCGTCTCTGCCAGCCACCTGGGTTGCGCAGGTTCTGAACTCTACACAGCCAGGTACTAGGCCCCGGTCACAAGCTCCAGGGGTTTGACCCTGCTAGATACAGGGAGGATACAAACTTTGTCCAGCCCAGCATCCCACAGCAACCCAGCAAAGTACATCGGGAACACACAGCCAGCCTCACAGACCACAGAGCACAAGGATCCAGCGCCATAGTCTGGGGTGTGCCCCAGCTAGCCACGGGGATATTAGAGGACTGAAGCTCTACCCAGCACAGTGTTCCAGTGCAATCCATTGGGAGGCTGCCTGCCCAGCCACACAGGTACCAGAGGAAAATGACAAAATGAAAGAGCAAGAGGCAGTTTCAGTCCCCCAGCCCAATGAGAACAAACCTAAGAGACACTGAAATGGAAGACAGTGGGAGTCACACAACTGAACTTTCTGAAATGATGGCAACTGAAGTAAAGAAGCAACTCCATGAAGCTATAGAGAAACTCAAATTAGAAATGATCTCTCAGGTAAAAAGTGAAATGACAATCATGAAAGAAATGCTGTGTGTATCTAAAGAAGATCAAGATAAAAAAATAGAAGAACATAAGAAAATGATGGAAATTTTGAATGAAAAAAATAAGACACAAATAGAATGCATGGAACAGATTCAAAGGGAAATTCAGGAAATGAAAAATTCCATTGAAAGTTGGCAAAGCCGCTTGAATGAAGCTGAAGATAGAGTCTCAGACCTTGAAGATAGCATGGAAGCTTACGATCACAAAAGAAAAGATCTCTAAAAAATAACAAGGAACCAGGAAACGACAATTCAACAGCTGCAAGATGATGCCAAGAGAAATAACAGAAGATTAATAGGCATCAGTGAAAAAGCAGGGGTCAATACTAATGACCTGCGAAGACTATTTGCAAAAATAATAGCAGAAAATTTTCCAAACATGGGAAGAGAATCTGATATACAGGTAACTGAGGCTAACAGAACCCCAATTAGCCATAACCAAAATAAATCTTCACCCAGACATATAATAATAAGGGCATCACACCTGGCCCGAGCGGTGCAGGCACCGATCAGGACTCAATATGGACTGCCTTCCGGGGTCCTGACCCCAGGACCTTGGAGGAGAACGAGAAGGGCCCCTCGAGGGGCCCCCACCCAGCCCAAGTAGCACTGGTGCGCGGGCTTGGACTGAGGGACAACACTACCCGTCCCCCCCCTCCCCCGGTAAGCAACCTGCTGTTTCGGAGGTCTGGCTGGACTGATAGCAACGGAACATCAACCAACTTTTGTTATGTAGATTTGGCCAGGCCTCTGGTCAGCAACCCAAGCATCTCTTTACAGCAGGCAATGTAGCAAGTATGGGGGATTCTCTTCTGCCTTATTTTTTATTATTAATAAAATATTAAAAAAAATAATAAGGGTATCAGAAATACAGCACAAGAACAAAATACTAAAAGCTGTCAGAGAAAAGAAACGTATCACCTATGAAGGAAAGCCTATCAGAATCACGGCAGACTTCTCAACACAAACCTTCAAGTCAAGAAGAGCTTGGAGTGAAGTGTTTCAAATCCTGAAATAAAACAACTTTCAACCCAGATTGATGTACCCTGCAAAACTATCTTTAAAAATTGATGGAGAAATAAGATACTTCCATGACAAAGAACAACTGAAGAAATTTATGGCCACCAAACCAACACTACAAAGAGTACTGAAAGGCACTCTAGAAAGAGACAAAGATAGCTACAATCTTAAGAACAACAACAAAAGGAAACCACTAAGCAGGGCAAACAATTAAACAGAAAATGCAGAAAACCAACAACAGAAAGATATCATGACAGGGATGAGCCAGTACATATCAGTTATATCAATCAATGTAAATGGTCTCAACTCACCAATAAAAAGAAACAGACTGGCAGAGTGGGTTAAGAAACAAAATCCAGCAATATGCTGTGTACAAGAAACACATTTAACTCAAAAGGAAATTCACAGACTAAAAATCAAAGGCTGGAAAACAATACTTCATGCAACAGGAACCCAGAAAAAAGCAGCGGTAGCTATTACGTTTGCAGACAGTGTGAACTTCAAACCAGGAATGATCAAAAGAGGTAAAGAAGGTCACTACATACTTGTTAGGGGAAAACTTCAAGAGAAAGAGATTATAATTATAAATATATGTGCACCGAATACGGGATCATCCAATGAGGTAAGACAATTCTTCTTCTTTTTTTTTTTTTTTCTGGCACTGGGGATTGAACTCACAACCTCGCGCCTGCCTGACAGGCATGTAAGCCACTGAGCCAAACTCCTGGCCCTGGTTTTTTGAGGCAGGGTCGCACTGCATAGCTCAGACCGGCCTTGCGCTCACGTTGTAGCCGGTAAGACAATTCTTAATAGACATGAAAAACCAAATAAACAATAATACAGCTACAATGGGGGACCTTAACACCCCACTGTCACAGAGAGACAGACCAGCCAAATAAAAAATCAGCAAAGAAATAACAGAACTGAATCAAACTTGTGAACAAATGAACCTAGTACATGTGTACCGAGTGCTCTACCCATCAACATCAGAATACACATTCTTCTCACCTGCACATTGGTCATTCTCTAAAATAGATCATATACTAGTCCACGGAACATGCTTAAGTAAATGCAAAGGAACTGAAATAATTCCATGCATATTATCCAACCGTAGTGCAATAAAATTGGAAATTAATGACAAAAAAACCCCCACAAGAACCCCTAAACACATGGAAATTAAATAATACTCTCCTAAACAATCAATGGGTCACAGAAGAAATTAAAGAAGAAATTAAACAGTATCTACAATCGAATGAAAATGCAAATACAAATTACCGGAACCTGTGGGACACAGTGAAAGCAGTCCTCAGAGGGAAATTTATAGCACTAAGCTCTCATATCAGAAAGATGGAAAGAACACACATAAACAACATAACGATGCACCTCAAACTTCTAGAAAAAGAAGAGCAAGTCAAGCCCAAAGCCCAAAAAAGGGAGGAAATTATAAAGATCAGAGCAGAAATTAATGCAACTGAAACTAAGAAAATAATACTAAGAATTAATGAATCGAAGAGTTGGTTCATTGAAAGAGTAAATAAAATTGATAAACCCCTAGCCAACCTTATCAAGAAGAGGAAAGAAAAAACTCAGATTCATGCAATAAGAAATGAAAAGGGTGAAATCACTACTGACCCTGAGGAAATACAGAAGATCATCAACACCTACTTCAAAAACTTTTACTCACATAGATTCAATAACACAGAAGAAATGGACGAAGCTGGGTGTGGTGGCGCACCCCTTTAATCCCAGCACTTGGGAGGCTGAGGTAGGTGGAGCGTTGTGAGTTCGAGGCCGGCTTGGGCTACAACGCAAGCGCAAGGCCGGCCTGAGCTTCATAGTGCGATCCTGCCTCAAAAAACCAGGGCTGAGGAGTTCGGCTCAGCGCCTTAAGCGCCTGCCCTGGCAAGCACAAGGTTGTGAGTTCAATCCCCAGTGCCACACACAAAAAAAAAAGAAAAAAGAAATGGACGGATTCCTAGAAACCTATGAATTACCAAAGCTGAATCAAGAAGATGTAAAGCTGCTGAATAACCCAATTTCAGTTAATGAAATTGAAAATGTAATTAGCACCCTACCAACAAAGAAAAGCCCAGGTCCTGATGGATTCACTGCTGAATTCTACAAGAAATTTAGGAAACACTTAATGCCAACACTCCTCAAACTCTTCAATGAAATTGAAAGGGAAGCAAGTCTCCCTAACTCATTCCTCTCCCTAACTCATTCCTGGAAACACATATTACCCTAATACCGAAACCAGAGAAAGACCCAACCAAAAAAGAAAATTACAGGCCAATCTCCCTCATGAACATAGATGTAAAAATCCTCAATAAAATACTGGCAAATAGAATACAACAAGTTATCAGAAAGATTATACACAATGATCAAGTGGGATTCATGTCAGGAATGCAGGGATGGTTCAACATATGCAAATCAATAAATGTAATACACCATATCAAGGGTCAAGGACAAGAATCACATGATCATCTCAACAGATGCAGAAAAAGCTTTTGACAAAATCCAACACTCACTCATGATAAAAAGCCTACAGAAAATCAGAATAGATCATCTCTACCTCAACCAAATAAAAGCCATATATCATAAACCAACAGCCAACATCTTACTAAATGGAGAAAAACTGAAAACCTTCAACCTAAAATCAGGAACAAGACAAGGATGTCCATTATCACCATTCCTATTCCATATAGTTCTGGAAACATTAGCCAGAACAATTAAACAAGAGAAAAAAACAAAGGGAATAAGGATAGGAAAGGAAGAAGTGAAATTATCATTATTTGCAGATGATATGATACTCTACTTAGAAGACCCCCAGAAATCCATTGAAAGACTTCTAGATGTAATAACCGAATTCAGTAATACTGCTGGATGCAAGGTAAACACTCAAAAATCAATAGCATTCCTGTACACAAACAACAGACACACTGTGAAAGAAATAAGGGAAACCACACCCTTCACTAGACCATCCAAAAAAAAAAAAAATACTTAGGAATCAATCTAACAAAGGAAGTAAAAGTTCTATACAGTGAAAATTACATTATTCTGAAGAAGGAAATCAAAGAGGATTTCAGAAAATGGAAATATATTCCCTGTTCATGGATAGCAAGAACAAACATCGTGAAAATGGTCATTCTCCCAAAATTGTTATACAGAGTTAATGCAATCGCAATCAAAATACCACTTGCATACCTCACAGAGCTAGAGAAAGCATTCCTGAAATTCATCTGGAACCAGAAGAGACCTAGAATAGCAAAGGTAATTCTGGGCAACAAAGCTAAGGCAAGAGGCATCACAATCCCTGACCTGAAATTATATTACAAAGCTACTGTGATAAAATCAGCATGGTACTGGAATCAAAACAGACCTGAAGATCAATGGAACAGATTAGAAGATACAGCCACAACTACAAACATACTCAGCCACCTCATCTTTGACAAAGGGGCCAAACATGTACATTGGAAAAAAGATAGCCTCTTTAACAAATGGTGCTGGAAAAACTGGCTTTCTATATGCCATAAACTAAAACTAGATCCATGTCTATCACCATGCACTAAAATAAAGTCAAAATGGATCAAAGATCTGAATATTAAAACAGAGACACTAAATTTGCTGGAAGATAAAGTAGGTAAAAATCTTGAAGACATAGGAGTAGGCAGAGAATTCATGAACAAAAATCAAATTGCATGGGAAACACTTCCCAGAATCAACAACTGGGATCTCATCTTACTAAAAAGTTTTTGCATGTCAAAGGAAATCTCCAACAGAGTGAAAAGAAAATCCTCAAACTGGGAAAATATCTTAGCCAATTGTCCGTCAGACAAAGGACTTCTATCTAAAACATATAAAGAATTAAAAGAAATCAGGCCCCTAAAATTCAAGGACCAAATCCAAAAATGGGCATCTGAGATGAATACACACTTCTCAGAGAAAGAAATACAAATGGCAAATAAATATATGAAAAAATGTTCAACATCAACGGTCATTTGGGAAATGCAAATTAAAACACTGAGATTCCATTTCTCTCCAGAAAGAATGGCCAAGATAAAAAAAACTCAACTAATAACAAATGCTGGAGGGGCCGTGGGGAAAAAGGAACTCTTCTCCACTGTTGGTGGGAGTGTAGACTGGTGCAACCACTGTGGAAATCAGTGTGGAGATTCCTCAAGAAGCTGGGAATAGAGATCCTATTTGACCCAGCTATCTCGCTTCTGGGCATTTTCCAAGAAGAACTGAAAACATTATAGTACAGTGGTATTTGTGCACCCATGTTTTTAGCAACCCAGTTTGTAATAGCCAGATCTTGGAAACAACCCAAGTGCCCACCAATCAAGGAATGCATAAAAAGGATGCGGTATTTTTATACAATAGAGTACCACTAAGCTATCAAGAAAGATTGCATTGAGACTTTTATAAGTAAATGGACACGACTTGAGACCATACTCATAAGTGAAATAAATCAAACCAACACGTGTAAATACCGTATTGTCTCCCTAGTGTAAAAAATAAAAAAGTATATATGATTCAAAGTCTACAATAAATACTGTGTAAGGGTAAAGAACTGGTCAAAGAGCAAAAGTAATTGGGAGAGAGAAAAGGAGGAAAGAAGGAATGGAAAAGGAAAAAGACAAATCTGTATATATGTATATGTAAGATAAATAAAATGACTATACTGCTGAATGTATTAGTTGTTGAGCAAGATCGGTTAATACTCATATGATTAGATCAATTTTGCACGTCTGTATCTGTTAATGTAAGCAACCGTGTTGAAGGTAATGATACGCAATATTGCAACCATTGTCAAGTTCCTATCATCTTGTCTTGTAAACCTACAATGTTACTATTGTGGATTTGCTGTTATCATTTGTTTGTCTCTTTTGCTTTTTGTCTTTCTTTTCTGTGTCTTTTTCTCTTAAATAAAAAAAGAAAAAAAAAACCAACTCACCTACTACTAAATAAATAAACAAATAACAACACAATCTATGGTCCAAACGTCAAACCAGCTTAAAGAGGGGGTGGGAGGTCTGTCCGCCCCCCTTCCAGCCCAGGTGACCCCAGTTTTGTCCCCGTGGGGACGGGGCTGAGCAGGCCAGCGGCAGTCGGTTGTGGACTGGCTGAGCTTTGGGGCACTGCACTGAAACAGCGCCAGCCAGCACTGAAGCGCCCCCTCCCCGGCCTGGCCCCGCCACCCCATCTGTGTGTTGAAGGCCGGACGGTGGCCTCCGGAGTGGCGTGAGGCCTTGTGCCCACCCAGCCAGCGGTGGTTGGCAGCCTGGAAGAGGGTGCTGCCCGAGTTGATCTCGGACTTCAGCCCCCAGAACCATGAGAAATTAATTTCCATTTATAAGCAGCCTGGTTGGGGACATTCCCTGACGGCGTCCCAAACCGAGACTCCCCGCTCACTCGCGTAAAGTGGCATCACAAGCACAGCCCGACAGGCTCTGCTAGGCCAGGGCCCCTACAGCCGCCCGCGCTCTGTGGGAGGCGCCTTCACTGACCCCGGACACCGCAGGGAGCGGCTGCCGCGGAGCGGGCAGGCACGGCCCCATGCCTCCCGGGAGTGTCCGTGCCTGGTGCTCATGCCCCTTCTCTCTGAGTCCCTCCGGAGCCTTGTGCAGGGCTCTTGGCCCCTCTCCCAGCCCCACCGTCTGGGTCAGCTGGGTCACCGCTCTCGGCCTAGAGAACACCACAGGCTTAGAGCCACCTGCCTGGCGGAGCAAGGTGGCGCACACCTGTAATCCCTGCAGTCGGCTGAGGCAGGAGGATCTCAAGGCTGAGGCCACGCTGGGTTACACAGGGTGTTCCGGGCCAGTCTAGACGACAGAGCAGTGGTCGTGGAGTTTAGGTCGTGGTCTCAGTCGGGGGATGTTGTCTGGTAAGAAGCAGGGTGAGCTGTGGGTGGCAAGTCCTGAGGACGTCATGCTGAAGCCGAGGCCTGGGCTGCACAATCCCACTGCACTGACCGCGGGATGGGGCGGAGAGTGGGTTGCCGGGCGGGTGGGGAATGGGGACAGGTTTCCTGGGGGCGGCCAAGTGTTTTGTGGCTGGGTGTGGGGAGTCCTCTAACAACTAAGGAAGACGAGGCCGAGCAGAGCCCCAGGCCTCGGGGTCAGGCTAAGCGCTGCGTGCGCGGCTCCCAGCCGTCCCAGCTGCCCGGCCCATCCTCCCCGGGTCCGGGCGCCCAGCCTGAGCCCGCTGAGTCAGGCGGGGGCCATCAGCTCTGCGCGGCCACGCAGGGAAAGCAAGGCAGCACCCTCGCGGCCGAGGGGAGCTCTGGCCCTAGACGCGCCTGCACCCGATGATGGAGTCCGTTGCTCCGCCCAGAGCGTGGCGCTGCGCCAGGGGCCCGGCTCAAACCCCGACGCCACCGCTGTGGCCTTTGGGGCACCAGCCCTGGGGTCACGGGTTCCGGTTCAGCAGGTCCCACAGTTTCTAGCATTCCCGGAGGGAGACAGGAGCGCGGCCTCCGCCGCCGTGCGGGTCCGGGGTCCGCTCTGCACTGCCCTGCGCAGCGCGGGGCAGAACCCAGCTCCTGGCTGGCTCAGGGCCGCAGACCGAGCTGCAGTTCCCCGCGAGGCCGCTAGGGGGCTCCGAGCTCCGCCGAACGCTCCCCGAGCTTCCCGCTGGCCGCCGTGGGGTGCTGTCCCCTGGGCCCAGTCGTGGGGCACCCCAGCCTCTGGCACCGCACATATTGGGGCGCTCTGCGTGAACCTGCTCCGCCAGGCCTCCCGGCCCCACACCTGCTGTTAGAGTGCGGCTTGAGGTCGCCCCACCTGACCTAACTGGTGCTGGTTTTATTGTTTTCTTTCTGAGACAGGGTTCACTCCGCAATCCTGGCTGGCCTTGGACTCCCGGTGATCCTCCTGCTTCAGCCTCCTGGGTGCTGGAGTTACAAGTGTGTGCAGCCATGTCCAATTTATACTGAAACTTGTGCGCTGAATTCTTTTTTTGTTGTTCTTGTTTGTTTTTGAGACAGGGTCTTGCTGGGTAGCCCAGGTTGGCCTTGAACTCACTTTGTAGCTCAGGCTGGGCCTGAAAGCACAGCAATCCTCCTGCCTCAGCGTCCTGAGAGCTAGCGCTGGGGTTTTTCCCTCTTCTCCGTGAGGGTACCTTGGATCAGGGGCTGTCTCTGCGGATCCTGTGAGAACACTGTGCTTCTCCTTAAACTGAGGCTGTGGGCCGCTTTTTTCCTATTACAAAAGCAGTTTGTGCTGCTGGAAGCCACAGGGAAGCCAAGAGAACAGAAGCTCCCCCAGCGCCGCCCCCAGCCCACCCGGTCCTCCCGCGCCTTCCTGCCGCCCCCCCACTCCCTGTTGTGCACAGCCTGGGACCCTCCTGTCTCAGCCGCCGGGGCAGATGGGACTGGGCCCAAGCCTGCCCGTCCCCTAGGTCCCAGCGTCCTTGGGGGCAGGACGGTTTCAGAGGATTCTGTGCCACACGGGCGCCCTGCGGTGTGAGGTCAGCCGGGGCCATTGCACGGGCCAACGAGGGGGGCGGGCAGACGGCACCCGCCTGGGGACGCAACCAGCGGCCGGGGGCCGTGTCGCCGCCTCGAGGCCGGTTTCCTGGGCTGCACCGGCTCACTCACTCTTGGATGCTCACCCTGCTGCTGCCAACTAGAAATTCCTCGCAGTCCTGAGCGGCCCACGTCCTGTCCGGCCGCTTGGCTGCCGATCCCCTGCTGACAGGGCCCCGGGCACCGCCTCCTCGCCCAGTGCCACGCGTGTGCTGCAATTCGGGCAAGTGGGTCCGGGGTTGGGGGCCCCGGGCGCATGGGGCCCCTGCATCCTGGCCCCACCTTCCCCGAGGAACTGGTTGCCTCCAAGGCTGCTGGCGATCTCTATGCCTTCCGTCGCCATGTGGGCGAAGCCGTCCCACCCCACACCCCAGCTGTGCGGGCTTGGAGGGTGCCCAGGGGCCGGCAGCTGCAGCCACGCTCCAGTCCCCACTCCCAGCCTCCTCCTGGCCAGGGACCTGCCCTGCGGGGGACAGACTCACCCCTGGCCCTCCCCTCGCCATGCTGAGTTCCTGCCCTGGCTTGGGGACCCGGGTCACCGGCGCCGGGCTCCGCCCAGGGTACAATGGCCAAACTGCAGCTTGCAGGGTTCCCGCACTGGTGGACAGGCGGAAACCCAGCCCTAGTGCAGAAGCTGGGGTCTGAGCCCGGTCCTGAGCCCCCACCCCAGGGCACTGCCATCTGTTCACCGGGTGCAGCCAGGCGCCGTGGGAACCGCAGTGTGGCCAGGGCCTACGGATTTCCAGGCCGGGGTCAAGCGTCGGGTGGTGAGGGGGGCACACCCACGCCCCCCCAGCTGGAGCCACCGCTGGCACCTCAGTGCCGTTCAGGGGTTCTGGTCAGCCTCCCCTGATCCGAGGTGCCCCGGGAGCTGTTAGCCACACACCGTGCCACTCAGCTGCCCGAGGAGCCTGGGGGGTTCCCTGAAGGGGCTCCCCAACCTGCCCCCCACTGCGAGGCCACCCTGAGGAGCCAGGACTGGACACAGAACGCAAGCAGGTGGAGGGCAGTGGGAGCAGACGCGTGAGGCGGGTGTGGTCCCCAAGCTCCAGCTCACCTGCAGAGCTTCAGAATTACGGGGGAGCCCCAGATTCCGAGCCACAGGGGGGTGGTGGTGTCACCCCCTCCAGGGTGTGAAGGCAGCGGGGCTGCGGGCAGCATGGAGGGGGCCAGCGTGTGTGAGGCACAGTTCCAGCCTCTGAGGCCATGGTGACCGGGACTCCCATCCCCGCTGTCCCTGGCTTCCCCAGGGTCCTCTCCCGGCACCGCCCCTTCCTGCCCTGCCCCCTCGGGCCTAATGGCCTGGTGACCTCTGTCTCTGCATCTGTTCTGGGGTGTCTGCTTGTGTGGACTGGCCTGTGGCGTCCCCACACCCTCGGGCACCTCCAAGCTCTGTGCCACCTTGGTGATGACGGTGACCCCCAGCCGCCACCTCTGTTCCTCCTGCCCCGGATCCCCATGACCTCGAGCCCCTCAGCGGCCCAGTGCCCTGGGAGTGGGAGTGCTGGCCTGGCTCCCCCAGAGCTGGGCTCCTGGGCCACACAGCCGCCTCACAGGACACTGAGGCCCACTACAGAGGCCCTGACCTCCAGCCGGCCCCTGGCTCAGGACTCCCCGGGGTGTCCAGCAGGAGGGGCCTGGACGGTTCTCAGGCTGCTGCAGTGGCCCCTCGACCTGGCCCGGCCTCCACCCACCCCGTGGAGCCGCCTGTTACCGCCAGTGCAAAGGAGCTGGGCCGCTGTGCCCCTCAGGCTCTCTGAGGCTCCAACTACAGCTGCCAGTGTCCGTGGCTCAGGGAGGCTCAGGACTGCACCGAGGCCACACAGCAGGGCCACCTGGTCCTGCACCACATGCAAAGTCAGGGTTCAGGCAAGGCCTGGATCCCACCACCCCGTGGCCCATGGCAGCGGGAAAGCACTGGCCCCTGGGCTGACCTGTGTCATCGGAGGGTCTGGGGTGCGTCCACTGAGCCCAGGAGAGGGTAGTAGACAGCAGGGCACGTCTGAAAATGGGGTGCAAGTGGGGGCGGGGCAGGGCGGGGCTCAGGGTGGTGACTGTGAAGCTGGCACAGGGAGGGGACAGCAGCCCTGGGCGTGGAGACCTGGCCCCCGCTAGGGCTCATGCCGCGGTGACGTGACTCACAGGCTAGGGACACCAAAGCCACAGCACCTCTGTCCCCAGGCGCCCCGACTGGAGGCTGCGGAGCTAGGAGCGGGTGGGAGGGCGGAGCCAGGGGCGGGTGGGGGCGGAGCTAGGAGCGGGTGGGAGGGCGGAGCCAGGGGCGGGTGGGGGCGGAGCCAGGGCGGGTGGGGGCGGAGCTAGGAGCGGAGGGGGGGTGCCACCCCGGGTGCTGGGTGCCATGCCGGTGCCTTCTGGAAAATCCCACTCCTTCCCGCAGGTGGCGGGACCTGCTCTCCTGTCCCTCGAGGCAGTGTCTGGGGCACCTGAGTGGAGCTATAAATAGTGGATGACAGAGGCTCTGGAAGCCCGGGGAGGGCGGGTAGAGAGGCTGTGAGGAGGGCCCCGGGGGATGGGAGCCTCCCAGGGGCGGCCGGGGAGGGGGCACTGGGGCCAGGCAGTGGCGGCTGGACAGAGGCCCTGTGGGGTTGGCTGCTCCAGGCCCCTGAATGCCGAGCCAAGGCTCTGACGGGGTCTGAGTCCGCTCTCCGGCTGGCTGTGGCTTGGGTTGGAGAATCAGAGCCCGAATGAAGCACAAGTCATTCGTGCCGGCGGGGGCGGGGTGCCAAGCCGGCACTCGCAGCGCTCCCGCTCCCGGAGGGAGGAGCGGTGCTGGGATCTGCCGGGGCGCGGGCGCGGGCGCAGCTGGCTCCTGCAGCTGTGCTGCCGCCTCCTGCACGAAGCCACCTGCCGTGAAGGTTGCACTTCCCAGACTTCCTGGCCCCAGGTGCCGCCCAGGCTCTTCTGTGCGTCTGAGAAGGAGTGCCGGGGTCAGGTGGAGTCCCAGTCTTCTTCCTCTCCGCTCAGCGGAGCACGTGTGATCGCCGGAACTGGAGCAGCCACACTGGATCACGAGGTAGAAGTCATGTGCTAAAAGTGACCAGGCACTCCTGTCACCCCAGCGCTCTGGAAAGCTGAGGCAGGAAGATCACGTTTGAGCCTGACCTGGGCAATTTGATGACTTAATGAGACCCTGTCTCGAAAAATAAAAAAGGGGCTGGGAGGTAGTTTAGTGCAAAGGCCCTGAGTTCAGTCCCCAGTACTGGAAGGAAGACGAAACAGATCAGGCAGGAAACAAGCTGTCTGGGATCCCACCCGGGGGCTGCAGTGCCAGCCCTGCCTCAGGCTCCTCCAGAGGTTTCCGCACTCGGGAGGAAGTCGACTTCATGGGCCTTGCCCGTTGCTGGGTGGGTTCTCCGCTCTCCCTGGGTGCCCGCACCTGCTCGTTCAGCCTGGGAGTCACCCCCTGGGAATCCTGGCCCAGGGGTCAGCGCAGAGCTGGCTGGGGCTGGCCGGCCCCTGTCTGTGCCTCCCAAGCCTCAGTCCTGCTGGGGCTTGTCTGCGGCCCCCCAGCCCCTACCTGAGGAGCGGAGCCCGTGCAAGGCTGGAGCAGGGCGGCCCCCAGCGCTGAGGACCCGTGGTGTCCAGCACGCTCGTCCCCGCCCCAGTCGGCCCCCTGGACGCCAGGACCCAGGGCCCCGGCCGGAGCTGAGCCTGGAGGCAAGGACAGAGGGCGCTGCAGGGTGCTCAGGACTGCGTCCGCGCTTCCTGAGGCTCCTCCTGGTCTCTCCTGGGACAGAGGCCAGTGGGAGCTGGTGCCGAATCCACTCTCTAAGGCAGACGCCCGCGCCCCTGGCCCTGTAGTGCGGCTCCCTCTGGTGGGGGCTGCGCCGGCCTCCTCCTGCGTGGCCTGAGACGCCACCCCCTATCCGGTGCTGGCAGCACTGCCCCCCACCCCGTGCAGTGCTTTGGTGACAAAGCCACTGGACAGGGCCTCCTGCTTGGGCCAGCAGTGCCGTGGGTTTGTGCCTGGACCCTGGTCAAAGTCCGGCGGTGCCCTCTTCCCAGTGTCCCCCACAGGTTAATGAGATGACACCCTGGCCATGGGAGAGTTGGGTGACAGAGGGTGGGGCCTCTCAGGTGTCCCCATCGGGGTCTCAAGGGCTCGTGAGCATGGCAGAGCTGTGGCCAGGGCCTCCCATGTAAAGATGTTCCTGAGGGGCCATCAGGCGACGGGGCCTGGCTCTGTCCAGACAGAGCGGGAAGACGCTGTCCACAAGGCACATGGGGCAGGCGCTGGCGTCCGTGGGCAGACTCAGGGACCCCTCCAGCCAGGAGGTGGCCTCCGGGCCCCAGTCTCCAGGCAAGGGCGAGGCCCAGGGTCCAGAATTAGAGCTCTGAACCCAGGCCTGACCCCAGTGCCCGTCCCGGGCCCCTGCTGGCTGCCCTGTGCCCTCTCGGTGCCCCACAGCCCGGCCCCAGGCAGAGCTTGCTGTGCCCCGCAGGGAAGCCCCGCCACCTCTGGGGAGCAGCCCAGCGGTCCCCTCCCCTCCACCACCGGCACCCCTCCCCCTGGGTGAGGACGCAGCCTCCGCCTTTCCCCTCTCACTCCCTCCTGACGCCCGGACCTGAACCCGCCTCCGGCAGAGGAAGGAGCAGCAGAGAGCCGTGGGTGAGACCCGCAGGACCCAGCCCAGCCCGGCCCCGCTGCGGGCACCGTCCGCACTCAGCCCACGCTGGGAGGGGGCAGGCACCGGGCCCCAGGGCCCCTCGAGGAGGGGCTGAG
This sequence comes from Dasyprocta punctata, assembly GCA_004363535.1. Lineage (NCBI taxonomy): Eukaryota > Metazoa > Chordata > Mammalia > Rodentia > Dasyproctidae > Dasyprocta > Dasyprocta punctata. The sequence continues at coordinate 23,713 of RJWM01020185.1, forward strand.
GCTCGGGACAGGCCTGGGGGCGCGGGACGCCCTGGCCTGGGCCCCGTCACAGGCATTGCTCCATGAGAGAGGGGACAAGGAGGCGGGTGGAGGTTCGCGGTGGCCCAGGCCGCGGCAGGCAGGCGGGGCGAGCCCGGGGCTTCTGCACTGGAAGAGCTCCAGCCAGCCCCAGATCTCTTAAGTTAAAAATGCGCAGAGGTTCCGCACAGGCGATCTCCAAGGAAGACCCACAGATGGGCATTCGCACATGAAAAGATGTTGTCTCCCCCCGGAGCTGCGAATGCCAACCACACAAAGAAGCCACCTCACACCCCATGCTGCCTTGAACCAAAGCTGGGTGGTGCCGAGTGCTGGCTGGCGGGGACGGGGCAGCTGGAAGCCCCCGCACAGCGGGCGGGAAGGCCGCCTGGGCCCTATGGCTTTGGAGGAGGCTGGTGGTTCCTGCACTGGGACACAGCTGTGCGCATACTTCTAAGACTAGCAGTCAGGAAGCTGAGGCAGGATGATCGCCACAAGTTCAAGGCCAGCCTGGACCACCTAAGAGTTCAAGACCAGCCTAAAATGCATAACAAGACCCTGTCTCAGAAAGCTAAAAAGTAAACTGAATGTCCACGACCTCAGGGATGGGTGTGTCCACACCACGGGACACCACGGAACACGACCCAGCCGTCGGAAAGGAGGAGTCCCTGGTCTGTGCGGCAAGGCGGGCCCACCTGGCGGCCCCAGGCCTCAGAAGCAGCCTGGCAGGGAAGGGCATCCCCGCTGGGCGTGTGGCTCCGTTTCTTTTTTCTTTTTTTTATCCTGTGTCTTTATTACCGTGCTTTCTTTCACTAACAGCAAGAACTTGTTGGCTTCTGTTACTATCAATATGTTCATTTACATATAAGATAGTTTAAGACTTGTTTGGCCATAGTGTTGTATGAAAGAAGAAATATCTTCCCTTTTTTTTCGATATTGGGAATTGAACTCACAACCTTGCTCCTGCCAGGCAGGCGCTTAAACCACTGAGCTAAATCCCCAGCCCTACAGAACTAATTTGAGGTTTAAAGCCAAGTTTCTTTTTCTTTTTTTTAGTCAGTACCGGGGATCGAACTCACAACCTCACGCCTGCCAAGCAGGCTCTTAAGCCGCTGAGCCAAACTCCTGGCCCTAGTTTTTGAGGCAGGGTCACACTATGTAGCTCAGGCTGGCCTTGTGCTCACATTGTAGCCCAAGCCAGCCTGGAACTCACAACGCTCCTCCTACCTCAGCCTCCCAAGTGCTGAGATTAAAGGCGTGCACCACCACGCCCAGCTCCTGGTTCCATTTCTATGAAGCTTCCAGAACCGGCACACGGGCAGGAGCAAGAGTGCGTCAGAAGCCAGGAGCAAATGCTAATGGGGCAGAGAGCCTGGGGACGACCTAAGTGCTCTGGAATTAGGCGGTGTGATCGATGCAGGGCTTTGTGAATATATTAAAAACCACTGAGTGCACGCTTCGGAGGGGTGAGCTCTACGGCCTGTGAATTATGTATCAATAAAGCTGTTATTAAGAATATCCAGGCCGACCTCTGAGATTCGCAAGAGCACTAATGAAGACCCACATACCGAAGGCCTAAATATTTAAAAATCAGGCAAACAAGCTGCTAAATAAAACATGTTTTCCTCTCTTACCCTGACAGATACACCTTCACAGTGCTTCTGTGTCAGGCTCTGCGTTTGATCCTGAGAGCTGTCGTGTGTGGGTTTCCTGTGGATGGACCGGCTGTCTACGTGAGCGATGAAGACCGGAGCTCGCAATCATCCTTGTTTTAGTCCACGGAAGCGTGCACGTCTTCGTTTCACCAAAATTACTGACGCGTGTCCCAGGGACAGCAGGAATCCAAAAAAATTAAAGCAATGAAATATAGTTTTCATTAAAAAAAAGATAAATCATAGTAAAAGTAAAATTTTTAAAAATATTTTTTCAGAAAGGCAGTTTTCTAAAATAGCCAAGGTTATCTATGACTGCCAGAGTTGTAAGTGTTTAAAGGCAAGATACAAATGTATAGCCGGGCGTGGTGGCGCACGCCTTTAATCCCAGCACTTGGGAGGCTGAGGTAGGAGGAGGGTTGTGAGTTCGAGGCTGGCTTGGGCTACAACGTGAGCACAAGGCTGCCTTGAGCTAGACAGTGTGACCCTGTCTCAAAAAACTAGGGCCAGGAGTTTGGCTCAGTGGCTTAAGCGCCTGCCTGGCAGGCATGAAGTTGTGAGTTCGATCCCTGTGGTTTTAGTAATTTTTAAAAATGTAATACAATTTAAATAACGTTTTTTTGAAACAGTAGCACTGTTAGCAACTGTAGTCTTCTACAATCCTGTGGTTGGTAATATAAAGAATCAGAATAACATTTCCTGCATGTGATGTCTAAATTTATGCATAAAAGTGTCAGAGTAGGGTGGATTGTTTAAACACGGTGAAAGTTCCCTCTGCCCCGTGGACAGGCGGCCTCAATTCTTAGGGTCCTCTGGAACCGAGAGTTGGTGAAGAAGAAATGCAAGACCAAGCCCATCCGGCCTAGAGGAGGAGGAGCTCTGGTCTGCAGGGAGCTCCGGAACTTGTGGCTCTCAGCGGGATTTGACAGGCTCAGCGATTCATCTGCTTTGCCAGTATTAGTCAACTGTTACTACAACAGAATGCCTGCAATAAGCAAAATGTGAAAGAGAAAAGGTTTTGTGTCAATCACTTTTCCCGCACTGAGGCTCCCACAGTTTACCGGAGGAGGTTCTTCTGGCTCACAGTTTCAGTGGTTTCAGTCCACGGTGACCAGCATGGTGGGAGCCGGTAAAGGAGAGTGGTTCACGTCGCTGTGGTCAGGGAGCAGCCAGGGGCAAGAACACACCCTTCCAGGTCACACCCGAGACGACCTCCAACCAGAGCCCCCTGTGCAGTGGGCTGTGGCCTATGGGAACGTGCGGCTGAGTGCAGCACCCCGTGATCCAGCCCCTTCCAGAGCCCTGCCAGCGAACACTTGGGTTTGGGGGATACTCTGGATCCAAACCGTAGCCCCCAGCCTCTCTGCCACACAGGTCCTCCCCGGCCTCAGCGGCAGCGCCTCCCACAGTCCTCTGCGGTGTTGAGAACAAGTCCCTGCCGCACCCAGGACGGAGGCAGGTGCACGGGGTTGCAGCGGGGTCAGCTGCCAGAGCGGATGTGGAGGGCCGGGTCGCTGTGGCCGGGGCTGCACCGCAGGGACCTGCAGCTGGCACCGAGGTCTCCTCCACAGGTGTGGAGACGCAGGATGCTGGCGTCAGGGAGCCCCGTGCGGCCCCTCCTTCAGCCCACGCCATGTCACCCCCAGGGACGCTGGCCTCAGCCTTCCCCGCCTCCCCCGCTCCATCCCAGGACGACCTTGGCAAGTGGGGAGCTGAGAGGGGCTGCAGCGTGTACCCACACCCCACTTGCCTTCTGCTCATTGTCTCGGGGACCCAGTGGGGTTCTCCGGGGAGCCTGGGGCGGGGAGGCCCAGTCAAAGTCTGATACAGAGCCGGCACCGCCGGCCGTGCTCACAGTCGGCTGTCCCGCGGCCCTCACCCCGCCCTCAGGGCCCCTTGCCCTGGACAGCCGCATGCAACACGGACACTCGGTGGCCTGGGCCACCCCGTCCAGCACCGCCGCTCTCCCCACCACGCTGTCCTTTGACCTCAGGCCGAGATCCCTCACACGGGAGGACAGTGGGGTGACCCTCTGGAGCCCCCGACTCAAGCTGAGCCCGAGACCTCGGCACCCTGAGACTCAGTTTCCTCATCTGTCATGAGGGAGAGGTTGTGGAGAGGGTTAAAGGAAGAAGCCGCAGGGCTCCTGGGGCAATGATGGCGATGTGACGTTGTCACCACCACGGGCGTGTGGAGGCTTCACCCTGCCGTCATTCATCCTGTCACTTGGTCTGTGGGTATCAAGAGCACCACCGAGGCAGAGGCTCCAAACGCCCGACAGTGGCCCAGGGCCACGGAGGCCACGAGTCAGAGAAAGGACCACAGCTGATTGCTTCGGGATGTCCTCTCCTTCCGTGGCAAGGCACCCATGGTGAGCCCTGGGACTGGGTGCTAGCTTCAAGACGCCCTCCCTCTCTGTCTCTGCCCCCAGTTTCCACGCCGACGTTTAACCTGCTGGGGCTGTGACAGAGATTCTGGCAGAAGACAGAGGTCCAGGGCCAGAAGGACTCCTCTGGGCCTGACCTAACACAAGCAGACTGTCCTGAGCCCCAGGTAGCCAGCGCGGCGTCCAGGGCAACGGGGACACTGGGAGCTTGGGGAAGACCAGGATCCGGGCCCAGCCCCGGTCCATCCACGGATTCGGGCCTGAGGCTGCCCCAGCTGGCCTGTAGGGATGGAGGGTAGGCGCCAGGCGGGCTACGCGATGCGGGGACTCGGCCACCTGGGCCCTGTGTGCACTGGAGCTGCAGGGTTCAGAAGGGGACGCTGCCTGCCCAGGGTCACACAGCAGAGCAGGGGAGGGTGGGCCAGGCCTGCTGAGCCCCCAGGGAGAGGGGCGTGGGCCTTCCCGCCGTCACTCCCCGGGGTGGCTAGCTGGCAGACAGCTAATTACCCCGTCACCCCAGCTCTGCGGGAGAGACAGCTCTGTAATCCGTCCGTCAGTCCCACCCCCGCCCTCCACCCGCTCCAGGCTGACACTGAAGACGGGGTGGCGGGGGACAGCTGGTGGGCAGATGGACAGCGGGGACAGCTGGCAGGACCGGGTGGGCAAGCGCGATGCGTGCCATGGCTCCGTGTGGACGGATAGCCTGAAGCCAGCTCGTCTCGGCCCTGGCCGGGGGTGGCGGGAGAGGACGCCGCAAGCAGGGCCTGGGGGCGGGGACGGGGCTGCCGCTCAGGGCCGGCGGGGAGGGTGGAGCACCTTGGGGTGCAGGCTTCTCTGGGTCCCAAGGCGCTGCTTGCAGTCTCCAGCTTTGCTTCTCGTCTGGTGGGCAGGAGAGAGCCTGGGTGGTGGTCACACCAGGAAAGGCCACGCAGGGCGCCCACTCAGCTGGGGCGCTATGCTCTGGACGGGCCTGCGGAGGGTCTGGGCCCGGGGAAGGTGGCCGGGGGCTGGGGTCTCCGAGCTCCGGTTCCAATCGGAGCCCTTCCCTTCCCTTCCCTTCTTGCCTCCGTGTGCAGCAGCAGTGGCGGCTCGGTGCGTGGATCTGGAAGACAGCAGCGCAGGTCCGACCCCGCCATGAGTGGGACCTCGGAGCCCCTCCTGTGCCCGGTTCCTCAGCTTGGCGCGGGGCTCACACTGCCAGCTGGGGTACAGGGCCGGCCCGGGCAGCGCCATGAGATCCCACCACCCCCAACAAACAGGCGCAGCGGTGCAGGGCGGAGATGACGCAGGAGGTGGCCGCCCGGCCCCGTCGCGTGGATCTGTCTGCTTCCTGGCCTGGCCGCCTCCCTCAGACCCTGCCGCCCTGCCCGCTCTGGCAGGCCGGGCACCATGTCACTGCCTGTGTCGGTGGCCCAGGGCTGCCGTGACAAAAGGCCACGAGCTGGGTGCTCCTTCTGTCACCTCCTGGCGACCCCGTGTGTCTGGGCTTGTGTGGCCCAACTGCGCCCCCGCCTCTGCCCCATGGTGGCCGCGTCTCCACGAAGCCCGCCTTGCTGGGGACCCCGAGCACACTGGGTGAGGGGCTCCCCACCCGGCAGACCCTCGTCTTAGCGCCGTGATGTGTGTGGAGCCATGTCCTTACGAGACCCTGCTCCGGGCGAGGACGTCGTGTGTCCTGTGAGCACGCAGTGTGGGCCTCAGTGCTCTCAGTCTGCCGTGAGGACCAAAACAAACGACTAGGTCCCCCACTGTGCACGCCCGACACCGGGTTCCGAGCCCAACTCTGCACCCTGGGGCCCAGGACCCAGCCGCCGTCCTGCCGGCCTCGGACAGATTTGCGCAGTTCATCTTGGGGTGCACCAGGTCAGCGTGGCCTCGCCAGGAGTCCCAGGCAGATCGGAAAGAGGCTGCCAAGCCCAGCATGGTGACGGCTACCGTGCTGCCACTGGGCACCCACAGAGCATCCCCGGGGAGACACCCCTGCAGCTGAGGTGACCACGCGCGGCAGAGGGGGTCCTGGCAGGGGTGGGCAGGGACGCTGAGTCAGGGGACACTGGACGGATGAGGGGAGGCCAGCAGGGGCCTCTGGGTGCGCCCAGTCCCGCCCTGGCCCCGCTCTTGGAGGCTGCCCCCACCCCGCGGAGCCCGGAGGGCCGGAGGGGAGGCCGGAGGCAGCGGCTGTAAAGGTCAGCGGCCCTCCCTGCAAGTACCGAGATGCAAATGTGGAATTTACACTCGCAGGAGCCCGCTGGCCGCTCCTGCTGCCACCACGTGCCAGCCACACCTGTGCCGGGCAGCGCTGGGCCTCCTCCCCGGGTCAGGCGCGGGGCAGTGAGCAGCGGCTGTGCCCAGGCCCAGGGACAGGGACTTGGTGAGAGCAGGCAGGGCACATGCAGGTGCAGCACTGGGGCGCACGAAGGCTGCGTGTCAGGCCCGGGAGGGCTCCAGAGGGGCGCAGCCGGGGAGCAGCTGCCGGGAAGCAGGCCACGGGTGCTGGGGAAGCCGCTCGGGCTCGGCCGCTCCTCGGAGCCACCTGCAGGACCTGGGGTCCATGGTCAAGGGCCCCGCCCTATCCAATCCCAAGGGGTGGCGTCTCGGCTGGGTTCAGGCCCCGGGTGAGCCAGGCCATAGGTGGGGAGCCTTCAGGCTGGGGGGCCCCGGCAGGCAGCCTGGCTGAGGAGCGGCAGGCCCAGCTCACACATATCGGGGTCGACCCCACCCTGCTTGGGGAGCTGTGACCTTAGGAAGCGACTCCCTGCTGGGGTCCTGAGCCTGTGGTGAGACAGCGGCCTCCAGGGCTCCCCGAGCAGGGTGCGCAGGTCCTGGGAGCTCGTCCTGCCTGGGGTCCTCCTGCTCCGTGTGGCCGTCGCGTGGCTCGCAGGGGACAGTGCGGGTGACTCGCCGCCCCAGCGGAGGTGGGCGTGCGGTCGGGGCCGCAGGGAGGCCAGAGGGACCGCACTAGCCCTCGCCATAGCCCAGGCCACTGATGCCCCCCCCGGGGCCTTGGACTGGCCCCCACGCACAGGGTCATCAATGGCAGTGTTCAGGCGAGGGCCAAAGCTGGCATCTGTTCAAGGCAGCACGGTCGGTGCCCAGGGTGAGGGTGACGTGGCCCCGGATGGCACAGGGCAGTGACCACAGCTGGAGGAGGGGGCACCTCTGAGGGTAAGGAAGGTGCGGCTCTGGAGCTGCGGCCAAGCGCTGGCCGGATCTGGCCCGACTGGCTCACCCCTGCAGGGAACAGGACGGGCGGCCCTGACGGAGGAGTGACCCGTGCTGAATGTCTTCCGAGTCCTGAATTTTGGTAGCATGACCGTGCCAATTACTCCAACACTAAACATAAATTACTTATTTTTAATTGTTTTATTGATTTGCTTATTAGACTTCTGTTCGAGGCCGAGCACAAATGTGCCTTCTGTGCAGACCAAGGGGGCCCCGGAGACCCTGGGGAGTTGGGCCCAGAGACCCGGGACCCCTGGCCCGACTCAAAGGCCGCTGTGTGCCCCACCCAGCCTCGGCCTGTGGGGCACGGTGCTCATTCACAGTCTGCTCGGAGCCGTACCCCAAGGCGTGGGCAGAGCGGGATGCAGGTGGGCGAGGGCTGAGCCCTCTGGTTGCCCAACAGCCACGGCCCTGTGCCCAGCTCCGCCCAGGGGTCCTGCCCCCCCTTTGTGGGGCAGCCGCCTGCCGTCGCTGCCGTCTCACCTGCCCCGCTCCCTGGGGCCAGCTGGCCGCCCAGGCCCTCGCCACACCCACCCTGTAGGGTGGGGGCGGCACCCACAGCCCCCGTGGGCACAGCCGAGTCCCAGACGCCCCTGCAGCGGCAGTGGCAGGAGCTCTGCTGCCAGGAGACGGTCTCCCTGGATCCTCCCGATCCGGCGGAGCTGCTGGCATGTGGAGGAGGTGGAGCCACCCACCACCCGCAGGGCGGGCTGAGGGTGCCTGGCGGGACTGGGTGCTAGGGGCCCCCGGGACCGGGCTGTTCCCGCCGGCTGTGGGAGGCGGGTGGGGAGGGCAGGGCTGTCCGGGGACAGAGCCCCTCGTGGCTTGCACCCAGCCTGGTCTCATGAGGACAGATGCATCCACACCTGCTGAGCGTCAGGTGCCACAGCTCAGCCACCCGTGCTGCCCCCGGGGGGCTCTGGGAGGAGGGGACTGGAGGGCCTGACGCTACCGTCCCCCACTCTGCTCCTGCCCATTCCCCTGGTGCTCGGATGTCCTGGGCCAGCGTGGGTGCCCCGAGGGAAGGTGGCCCGCCTGGGCGGGGGAGCGGTGGGACTGTCCTGAGATGGTGATGGCCCTGGCAATGGGGGGCATGGAGATGGAAGAGGGTGGGGGCCAGACGGCGGGGACCCCGGCAGGTGCCGCGGGCGGACAGAGAGGCTCCTGGGAAGGGTGTCAGATGGCGCACAGTCCCTCAGCCCCCCGGGAAAGTCCTCTCTGCAGCACGGAGTGTCGGGAGCACGCGACCCACAGAGCGGCAGAGGGGACTAAGTGAGTCCGGAGGCCCTGCGCCCCGCCCGGGCCAGGGAACCCTGGGGGGCTGCCTGGTGCTGGGCTCGCCGAGGGGCAGCTGGCGGGAGCAGGCGCGTCCCTGGCCTGAGTTGGGGCCCCCGTGCTCGGACAGCACTGGTGGCTGGGCCCCTGCCTGGCTAGGTGGGCAGTGGGGTTGGCACCTGTCTCCCTGCTCAAGGGCCGGGGGCCCAGTGTCCCCTCACTGTGTCCCCCGCAGAGCCAGAGCGGAAGCCAAGGGGACGTCGGGGCCGTGGCCGCACTGTGGCTGGCGGTGGCTCCAGGGAGCAGCGTGCCTGAGCTCGGAGGAGCGGAGCCTGGCCTCCACCCCGCCCCGCCCATCTGTGCCACAGCTGGGCTCTGGCACCCCTGCACCCCAGGTCAGGCCCCGCAGAGGGTGCCTGGGGCGAGTGCCCTGGAAGGTGGGTAGGAGCCTGGTGTCACGGAGCCAGGACCTCACTCTGCACCCCAAGATGGGCAGGGGCTGGGGATGCCGGGCCCTCTGGCCCAGGTGGAGGGGAGCAGGGCTGGCCTCCTCCCCAGGCTCTCCGTTGGCAGGGCGGGGCCCGGGCAGCCAGGCCTGGCATAGGAAGATGTTTCCAACGGGAGGCCCAGCTCCCACGTGTCATGTGGGATGCAGGATGAGGCTTGGGGGAGGGGCGGGGCAGGGCCCTGCTTTCCTGGACTGGCGCCCACCCGGCCACAGGCCGTGCTTCTCCCCTGGCTGCTCCTTCTTAGAGCTGGGGGGTTGGCCGGACCCTTGGTGACATCCAGGTGAGACGCCACCGTGATAAGAGGCCACAGAACCGGCAGACGGCACGGGGTGCGAGCCACAGCCTGTGTGGCCCTGGTGCGTGCTGGTGGCTCCCGCTCGGTGGCTGCTGTGTTGCGGCCCCTCGTGGCCCGGAGCAGGTGGCTGGACTGCCCTGGCGGTGCTGAGACAGCCCACTGGCCGAGGACTGGTCCCGCCTCCCCATCTCCTGCGGAGCTGGGTGCCGGCGGGTGGGGGATGGTGCAGGGCCCCCCAGGACCCCTGGCAGGGTCAAGCCCAGGCTGCGTGACAGCTCCCCGGGGGCAAGGCTGGCGCCGAGAGGACACCGGGGCACCGCTGGCCACAGCGTCACCGCAGCTGGCCATGGGCTGCTGTGTGTGCAGGGCGGGCCCCTCCTGCTGGTGTTGACACAGGCAGGGCCTTAGGCCATCAGCAAACACCGGGCCTGGAGACGCCGTCGGATTGGCTGGCGGTGCCCTGTTGGCTCCCTTCCTTGCCTAAACAGTCAACCCTGTGTGTCCTCGGTGTCACCGGATCCCTGCCCTGCCAGCCACAGCCCCCTCTCGCTCCCAGGGAACCCCAGTCCCTACCCAGCGCCCACGCTGTCACAGCTGCGCGAGGACACAGACCAGGGAGGGACAGACGTGCAGGGGAGGGCAGCTCGCACGGACCCTGGGGCGCTGAGCCCACGCCACCCCACCTGCCCACCACGGCTGCCCTGGGGCTCCCAGGACCCACCGCCTTCTCCTCACCCTGCAGGTCCTGGAGGCCATGCCCACACACAGGGCTGTGACCGGGGCTGGGGAGGAAGGAGCCACAGGCCTGGGTCCTAACGGATCCCCTCAGCCCATCCGCCTGCTCCCGAGGGCCAGGCTAGGCCGCCGTGGGCCCCACTGGGTGTGGAGCCGCGTGGCCCTCGCTTCCCCGTGTTGGCCCGGCCAGGTGGTGGCCTCCCGGCTCCAGAGTGGCCGTGGGTGAGTCACCGGCTGCAACACCGCGGCCTGGCGGCAGGCCTGGCCATGCGGGGATCTAAATGGAGGGAGGCTCCCACGCAGAGCGATGGAAAGGAGAAGGTGGGACAGAAGCAGGGGAGGTTTCCCGAACTGCACAGCAGCACTTGCACGGGCACCGGGGTGCAGCCCAGTCCCCCGGGGCCAGGCAGAGCCGGGGCCAGCTGGGCCTCACCCGCGGAGGCCTCCTGCAGCGAGGCGCATGTGGCCACCAGGATTTTCTGAGCACCTACTGTGAGCCAGGCATGTCTGGGTCAGGGACCTGCAGGGAACCGGGAGGCCCCGCACGTGGACAGCAGAGGCCGTGGCCTGCAGGACGCATCCTCAAAGGCCTTTCCAGCCACAGCCGCCCAAGGGGGAGATGGAGGCCTGGGGCGCGCAGGGGTTTGCCTCAGGTCTCGCGGGGAGCAGGGCAGACGCGAGGCCAAGTCTGCACTGGCGCATGCTGGGGTGAGGGCGACACCCTCTAATCTTCAGAGAGGCCCTGAGCTGGCCGGTCTTCCCTGTCCTGGGTGCAGGGGACGCGTCCTAGAGCACGCGTGGGTCCCAGGGCAAGGACTCATGGGCCACCCACCGCCCTTCACGCCCACGGGTGGACACGGTCCCGGCTCCGTGGCCTCACCCCGCAGGGCTGGACGCGGGCGCTGCTAAGTGAGTGTCTGACACGGGTCACTTGGCCGCTGGCCGTCGTGGCCGCCTCCTACATGCTGCGGATCTGCGTTTTTCGTCGCCTCCTTCGGGCTGCGTCCCCAGCCGGGCGGCCGGATGGCGCTGGGCCTGGCGGGGGCTCCGTGGCTGAGTGGCCCCTCACAGTCCTCGCCGCCCCTTCTGGTCTCGCCCGGAAGTGGCTTCCACACCAGGCCTAAGGGTCCCTGGCCGGCTGCCCCCTCACCGCCTACCTGTGCCATCCCGGGCTCAGCACCAAGCACCCTGTTCTTGGGTCACCAAGCTGGCCCAGCCCTCACCCTGCCCCGAACGATCTGCCCCGCCCCAGGGTCCCAGCACCCTCCTTGACGTGGCCCTACCTTCCTGCTCGGCCCACACCCCGTCCCGGCCCTCTGGTCAGTGCCTGGGCACGGGGCTGGGGCTCAGTCTATTTGGCCGCTCACACCTTCCACAGCAGCTCTCGCCTGCTCCAGCCCGGGGTGTCCTGGGGTGTAGACACGAGCACCCACTGAGGCCCAGGCTTGGTGTGTGCGCCTGTCATCCCAGCCCTTGGGGAGGCTGAGGTGGGAAGGTGGAAAGGTCAAGCCCAGCCTGGGTGACTCAGCGGCCTGACGAGACCCTGTCTCAAAACAAAAATAATAGAAGGCGTGGGGAGTGGTCCGGTCCAAAAAAATAAACAAAACCAAAACCCAAAGCCACAGAAGCCAGTGAGACGCCGCTTCCCCTCCAAAGCCTCCGCGCCTGACAGGTACCAGGTGATTGGTGCCTTGGGTGGGCGGGACCGGCGGGCACTCACAGCGGGACTCCCTGCCCTGGGGAAGTCAGGACGGGCTGCTTGGAAGAGGCAGCTACTGAGCTGAGACTGGGAGGATGAGGAGGAGGAAGCCAGCTGGGGGCCAGCGGAGGAGGAGGGGCCAGGGCGTCCGGAGGGCTTTCCAGGCCCCGTCCCGACGCACACGCCTCTCCCCCCAGCTCTGTAAGCCGGCTGGCCAGGGGGTGGCCCCATCCACAGGGCCCCAGGATGCCAGTGCCACCCGGCTGAGCCCGGGCTGGGGGCCCTGGCCTGGGGCCCATCTCTGAGTCTCTCTCCCGGCCCCCTCACTCCTAACCACGACGAAGGCGATAAAAAAAGAAAAGAAAGGAGCAGCCCTCCCACACGTACGGAGCCCGCCGGGCCAGCGCCTTCGCAGAGCCGGTCTCCGGGACCGGTCGGGATCCTGCCCTCCCCGCGGGGCCGAGGACGCAGCTGCGGGGAGGTGGAGATGGGGCACCTGGCCCACGTGCTGACTCAGTTTCCAGGAAGGTCGGAGGGCTGAGGGCTCAGGGCCCCAAGGGGGTGGAGCCCGGGAGTCCCAGGTGCCACCCCCCACGTGAGAGTGGAGGCTGGAGGGCCTCAGGCCCCACCCCAGCCTGTGAGGAGACCGAGTCGGGACAGAGCTGCCCTTCTGCGTCCAGGGAGGCCGGGCCAGCAGTGGCGATGACAAGCAGCTGCCCCCGGGACCGCAGCAGGGCCCGGCCAGGTGGTAGTGGGGTCCCCGCAGACTCCAGGGCAGCCCTTGCCTCCCTGTCCGCCAGCCTGGCCCGGTCTCCAGGCCTTCGGCTGTTCCCGAGCTGCAGAAGAGCCGGATGGAGGACCCTGGGTCATGCGCGCAGCAGGGGTCCAGGTTCTGAGGTCCAGGCAGGGAAGCTGCCCGGAGCCCAGACCCCAGGGCCGTGGCCGGTGTGTGTGCGGGCACCAGTTCCCCCATCCTGGGAGCCAGGCGGGCTGCAGACAGCTGGACACCTGGGCCAGGAACCTGACCGGGCTCCTGGTTGTCGTCGGCCTCGAGTTTCCACTCCCCCTTCGGCAGAGTGGGGCCGGCAGCACTGTGGCCACAGGGACCGAGAGCCCCGCGGGGGCAGGCTCAGCTGCTCAGCGCGGCCCCTAGCCCGGGAGTCGCTGGGGCACTGTGGGCAGGGCCTCCTAGAAGTCCTGTGCATCCTGATTGCCCCCACGGCCGCGAGGGGGACACTGCCGGACCCTGGGCCTGGGGGACAGCACAGGACTCAGGACAGGCGTGGGCGGGGACCTCTGGACTCAGGCTCCGCAGGGTGAGGAGCACCTCGCCCGCCCTGCCTGTGGCACTGCCCGCACTCAGCGGCGCCCCCAGCCCGGCCCTCCCCACTGTGGGCACCAGGGGCACAGGGGCACCGCGCAACTGGAACCATCCAGAGCCATCCACGGAGCCATTAGCCCTGCTCCGCGCTCCCCGCTCCCCACTCCCCGCTCCCCGCTGGGCTGTGGGGGCGGCTTTGTGGCTGCTCGCTGCCCTGGTGGGGGAACTGGTTCTGGGAACAACAAGCCCTGCCCAGGGCAGCAGGGGAGGCCACATGGGTCCCTACGACTCCCATCCGCTCCTTACACCTCACACACAGCCGCACGCCCTCGTGCTCACCCCTGCAGGGGCAGACCTGCAGGCTCGTGGGCCGGAAGGCGCACCCAGCCAGGGACCCTGCCGAGGAAGTGGGGGGCAGGAGGCGGATGCGGGGCGCATGTTGCAAGGGCGGGGCCGGGAAGGAGCCTTTGGCTCCTTTGTCTCCTGTGCTGGGCCGGCCAGTGGCCAGTGCCGCCCTGTGGCCAGGTCTGTCCCCCGCCCGGCAGATCCTCCCGGGCCTGGGCACAGCTGGGGCCTGCAGGGGCCAAGGGCCTCCCCTGCTCCCCTCCCTCTCCGCCCCCCGAGCTCCCTTCTGGGCCTCCCGTGAGAAGACAGGCCTGGGGACACGGAGGCAACACGTGGCCCGGCCACACGCAGGGCCCGCAGCACCGCGAGGGCCACCTCCCGAGACACCGAGGCGCGGGGGTGAGAGGCTCCCCCGAGCCGGGTACCCTGGCCTCCTGCCC
>RJWM01020186.1:0-37333 GCA_004363535.1 Dasyprocta punctata
TTTTTTTTTTTTTTTTTTTTTTTTTTTTTTTTTTTTTTTTTTTTTTTTTTTTTTTTTTTTTTTTTTTTTTTTTTTTTTTTTTTTTTTTTTTTTTTTTTTTTTTTTTTTTTTGCGGCACCGGGGATTGAACTCACAACCTCGCACCTGCCAGGGCAGGCGCTTGAGGCACTGAGCCAAACTCCCGGCCTAAATTGTTTCTAAATTGACAAAAATAAATAATGAAAACTTGGAGCAAAAAAATGATGAGCTCAGAACATTAGTTTTCTAGCCCATATTAATCTAAATAAAATTTCAGTTACTATGGTAAAAAGCAACCAACATTGTCATTGCTGACACTGGAAAACCATTCCCACATTATAAGGATGCAGGTGGCTGAACCACAATGCACATTAAATTTGTAGTTTTGCAAGAGACTTTACAATAAATCTAAGATATTGTTTAGCATGGTCTAAGGTCCTATAGAAAGATTTCAAAGAATATAATTGACTAACATAGTACTGCTAATTCAATTCATGCCCGATTCTTCATTATCTTCTGCTTCTCCTGCATCTATAAACAGACTGATTTTCTAAGTGGACTCAAAATAATCCAAAAGGTGTTAACTCATAAAATTTGTTACATGTAAAAAGTGCTGTGCATGCCACAATCACATATAATTTTGATGGTCTATGTTTATGGAATCCTACACGAAAAGTACGGGACATTACAAAGTATGTCAGATTAAGTGGGACTAATAATAATTTGATGCAAGTTCATTAGGTTGGCTTTGGCTCACTAATTAAGGATTCTGTATTCATTGTGTTAAGAGAATTAGAGTACACTTAGCATTTTGTCTTGCTTTGACTAAATTCTGAGCTCTAAATTGACTTACGTTAAATGAAAATGCAAGAAATTATCTATCATAGTAAAATGAAAAATAAACTAAGTCAGAAAGATCGGAAGGATAGAATAAATTTCATGTGTCAAACCTCTTCACTTGTCTTCTGAAATACCCCTCAACTAAGTACAGAAGGTGCAGCCTTTGCTAAGTTGTAAAGAGATATATTTATGTGGAGTTGGCAGTGTCCTTAATGAGCTCCTTGGCTACTACTTTCTATAGACTAGAAATATGACTACTGTCATGAAACTGAATTTCCAAAACTTGGTGAGGACAATGAAATATCAGAATGGCAGATGACTGTTAGAGGCACTTAATTTCACGAGACAAAATAGAATGATAATTGCATGAGACAGAAGAGCTGAGACAATCATAAAATTCCGTGCTACAGAGAATTTTGGTTCTTCAAACTTGATCACTATGTCACTGGGACTAAAATAGGATGGAAAGTCTATTTAATTTGTGTAGATATGTCTCCACATTTGTTGAAAAGAATCAGTCTTAGATCACAATAGAGTCACAGCCTCCTCTCCTCAATCAATTTATAGTGTCAGAGTACTTACAATGAAGAGAAGGCTGAATCTTCTTTGGGCAAGGCATAGCTATTTTGGCAAAAAACGGAACAGTATAAATATTTGTTTTAGCTTTGACACAAAGACTTGCAAATAACAGTTAAGATGCATTGGTGAAAGGAAATTCATCAGTCATTTCAAGGACCCCAGACAAACTGGCTCTAACCCGTCACTAATTTCTGGAGGCTAAAATAATTCTGTGTAGATTGAGTTGTAACAGAAGCTTATAGAGGTCAGATAATCAGTGGAGCATGTCCATCTCATTATAGGCATAGTGCACCCAAAACCACCTTCTGATTGCCAAAACCACTGCACACACTGGGCAACTGACCTAAATTCCCATGTGATTCCTGCACCACTGATCAAAAGAAGATCAGTAAAGAAGTGAAGTGGAAACAGCTAGAACCCCGTTTACACAACACATCAAACCAAATACGACACAGAATTTCTAGAACAGTTGCAGGGGTTACTGCTCCATCAAAGGCTTAAAATTTGCTTGAGTGTTGATTTCTCTCACCGTTCATTTGACTCACCCATTTTCCCTGGCCAGAGGACAGATGTGAAAGATAATTATGAAATTAGAAAATTGAAAGTATAATTAAACAGTGTCTCCACTTGCAGTTCTTAATCCAGATGTGATTTCACTGCTGGAACAAATCACTGCATCCTCTGACAACTGATAGGCAGCGATGGATCCAAAAAATGATCCTTTTCTTCATATTTATTGGTATAGAAAATGAGAAATTGTTTACTTTCAAGAGAGAGAGCTAGAAACTCACGTATGTGCTTGTTGTGTAGGGTTATATCATCTGTTGCTATTTTTGTGCCATAGATCTAGTCTGTAAAATCTAACATCCCTCCCATTTTAAAAGGAGATTAGCTTTATATATTGTATCTTTAATATTATAATTTTGAATCTGGTAAACAAAATATATCAGCTACACTTGAGACTTCATTTAAGAAACATGAATGACCAAGTTGGAGTAACACATCCACCACAATTCAGGGACGTGCTACCTTTATGACTTTTCTAGAGGTCCATCCATGGAATGTGCTGGACCATTTCTTCCAAGTCCAAGATAAGTTGCTTCATTTGGTCTCTCCTATTAAAAAGGAGTTCTGCTATCATGTACATTTCTTTGTATTTAGGATGCCACATATATTTCATTGGGCTACATTAGAGAAAGCTGAGTTTTCAAGTGGAGCCAAGAGTAAGAATCCACAAAATGTTCATTTACATGAAAGCCGCTCTACTGCTTGGACTATGTGACCCAAAAGATCCAATTTTACTTTAAGGTCTGTTGTAGATAGAAATGCTGTATAGAGCCTTTTTCAGTGTGGTAAATATGACTCACGGAAAAGAACTTTGGAATTTTAGAGCAAATTTGCAGCAGTTTCCATGGCTAATAATAATTTCTTAGAGGAAGTAAATTCTGCTACTAGCTTCAGTAGATATTATGTGCTTTAACATGGGGCCACCAATAACCGGGAGACTCTAGCCCAAATCATGAATTGGGCTTTATCTGCAAAAGAAAATTTTACTATTAAAGAAATGAATTTAATTATTCCTATTTACAAAGTTTTGTGTAGGATGTAGGCTAAATTATGTTAAAAAATGCTTTAAATTTATTTGATTAAATAAAATGACTTCTGTATGAAAATTCATATGAAAGTTTCAGGTTCTTAAGCAAATTACAGAATTTAAGAATAAAATATTGTCTGTTTTATTAGTTATTTTTGTTGTTTTCTTTGCGTAAACCAATAAATTTTCTAACTGGAATAATAAATATTTAATTGATTTCTATCTAAAATATTTTTTATTTCTTTAATCTATGGGAAAACTAGAACTTGGGGTAACATGGAATATTACAGAATGAAATCATGGAGGCCAAAGGGCCACGATTTTTCTTTTATCATAACTTTTCAGTTGTGAGAACTACATTACTATTGTTTATAAAGCACTTAGTATATGATGCTTTGTTACAGCCATTCAAACTAAGAAAATATTCAAATCTTAAACAATTGTTGACTGTATGCTATTTAAGTTGTCATCAGTTTACAAAATGCACTTTTGCACATGTGAGGTAGAATGTGAACAGTTGCAAACAATAACCTTTACATTTAGTAATTTGGAATTGAGTTAGAAACAATTTCTGAACAAGAAAAGTACTCCAGTGAAATTAAAAAATTGTATTTATAACCAGCAATAATTGCAGTTCTAATAATATACACAACAATAATCTCCAAAATAAATGGGGGCTTTGTCTAATCCAAGTATTGCTTTACCCAAATCATCACTTTAATTTCAGCTAGCACACATGAAGGAAAAACACCCATTCACTGTAGTTTTTGTGAGGAATTTGAGTTACCAAAAGATAAAGTAACTTTCTGAATATTAGTGGTCTTACACAAGACAATTACAGGGCATCAGGAAAGTAGCTATCACTGGTGAATTTTGTTTATAATCAACATGCTAGTGTATTCCCAACCCAGAATTTGGAGAGGGTATTTACCTTTAGGTTTATATATAGTTGACAAGGGATTTCTAGAACACAGAGTTTTCTTTAAAATGGGTTGTGCATGTTATATTTATGTTTATTTTATATGTATTTGCCACCTTTAATTAAGTAAAATTATTTTTTGTTTTGTTTAGGAAAGGCATAATATTGTCAAGAAAGGAATGTCACTAGAAATATATTTCTAGAATTGTTAATTCTTTGTGAAGTTGTGCACTTAAGACTAATTAAAATTGAGCAAGTAATGTTATATAAACAGACAAGTTTTAATCTCTGTAAGACTGGTGATTTAGTGAGCACTTTTCATAATAAGTCAAAAAGACTGTAGAACTACTACTTAACCATAAGTGAAAAAAGAGAATCAGTTCTTTACGGAGAAAATAGCTAATGTGGAAATTGGATTCTGTGACAACTCATTGAACAAACAATCATGAGCAACCACAATAAAATGTAATTTCCTTTATCTTAAATTCTTTAAATTAGCAGTTAAAGCTGGAATCTTATACATGCCATTCCATACCGTTTATTTTTCATGTAGATGATTTTGTGTGTCACACATCTGTGGCAAGGATAATTCATGAACTGAAATTCTAGGGGTGAAGAAATCAATGAAACATAGAACTGCTCTTTCTTTCCTTTTGACTCCTAAGTGCACAATGTTAATTTTTTTTCAGTTTATATTAGCTCATACAGCAGCAGGAAAGCATCATATAGTCAAGGCAGCGGGGAGGTTATCTCTATAACTGGAATGAATTTACATTTGTCCATTACGTAAATGATTCTTCACCATTTTCTTGTCTGCAATTTGAAATAGCGGTCAGATGAATTTTCACATGCTTTTATGAGAAGTGTTTTCAAAATCTTTATGCAAAGTGATTCAATAATACATAATTTTTCATTAGTATTAAAATAAGTTAATGTATTTTTAAAGAAATAAGAACTTAATCAAATTTGTCATTTTCTCTATTTTACATGATTTAAACAAAAAGTAAAGTTTTTAAATTTATTTATTACATAATCTAAACTAACCATAATCATTTTAATATATAGTAGTCAATAAATACTTTTTAGAACATGAGTGGAAGAACCTCTATTTTGCATTAAAAAGGTACTACTATTATTTATTAATAAAAATACAGCCATTTAAGAATTTCTGCACTCTGACAGATATCCTTAACATGCTCTAGAAATTTACCAAATGGAAAGTTTCCAGACTCTACAGTTTTTGAATTATGTTGGTCTAGTCTTATTCTCTTATGTTATAAATATAGTTGAATGGATTTTGCTGTAACTATGAAAAATATTTTCAGTCCCAGAAGAAGTAAAAGTGCAATTTAAAACGGATGCCTTTCTATGTATTTCATTTAATCATCAACTTTACTTTTGACTCAATGAATGCCATATATTTCTTTATTCCTGAAATTTAGTTCACTTTATAGCGGCTGCACGAATAGTCACTCACTCAGTCAGTTCAATTAATAACAGATGGCAGGCAAGTAGTAAAAGTGTTCAAACCATTTATTTCCTTTAGTGCAGACTTGGGGCAGTGCGCTGTGGCACAGGTTTCTCATAGTAAGCAAGTTCCTGTTGAGCTGTGTGTGACTTTATTTTAAAATACTGTTCAAATGAACATCTAAACTCAAAGTTCCATTCTTCTCATTTAAATTTTTCCCCCGCACTGCTCTTCTACCATTGCACATTTAATCAACAACTTTGTGGTGACAACTCTTACATTTATGAGCACAGATTTAACTTTTGTTTCTCTAATTACATATTCAAAATTAGTCTCAAAATACTTGCACTTTTTTTTTTTTTTTTTTTTTTTTTGGTGGTACCAGGGATCAAACTCATGACCTCATGCTTGTCAGGCAGGTGCTTATGCCACTGAGCTAAATCTCCAGCCCCAAATAATTGTACTTTAGTTTTCTTTTCGTGAGAATTTAAGAGTCACAAAGGAAAAACTTTATTTTCCTGTGTCTCTTACACTTCCTCCATTCCTGAACATTTCTGCTGCATCTTTATATAATGTCCAGGAAATACCCTCTGCAGTCTTGAAGCCTTTCGTCCTTCCTGTTTATCATGTCCACTTACTCCCAGGAACTGTGGCTTTACTCTCAGTTTACAAGTCTAATTTTATTCATTCTTTGAAGTACCACTGCTTTACAGTGCCTTTGTCATCAGTTGTATCAATTCATTTACCGTCTAAGAATCTTCTGTACAAATCACATTTTAGAGTTATGCTTCTTTCTTAACTTTGCAAACCAATGTGTTTTCTCACTTCTGTCTTTTTCACTTCCCTGTGTAAGTCCCTCATTATACACCCACACTGTTTATATCGATGACCCTGCCTTTTCTCCTTTTGTGATATGCTTTTTTTTTTTTGTGGGCATCTAATTAAAATCGTACTTTTTATTTTAAAGGCTACCTCAGAAACTCCTCAAATTTTCCAACTTTCTTGGGTTTAATCAATGCAACACTTTGATACTGCTTTGCAAAACTCCAATTGTTGTGTGATATGCTGTGACCCAGACTTTATGAGAATCTCTAGGAGGAACGTCTTAGGCAAGGTGGATATTGCCATTTATTATAGTATTCATGATATTATTTTGTCACAAAACACTTGTCTAAAATCTGTTCCCTTATTTGTAAAACATTTATATAAAATGGTATAGTTTATCACCAAATGTTTTTAGTATTATATATGTTTTTCATTCCTCTGAGGAGCAGATGCAATATTTAAATCAGACGAGGAAACAGGCAAATTTTGTGGAAATTATTTGAGCTCAAATATAAAATTTAGTATACTTTTACTTTCTTGAAAGGTAAAACTACACATTATATATTTGTGAATGTATTGTCAATTTCAACTGTGTCCAATGAATCCATCTTTTTGTTTTGTTTACTTTAAAGACCCAAGCACTCTGCAGTCATTATCTCATGTAGAACTTTGCTGCCAGCCATAGGATTTAAAAAATTAGGAGTCTATTACAAAGTCTAGTGTAAAAACGAGTTTGGAAAAGATGGTCTCATGATTCTTGTCCATTTTTTTCTCTCCAAGTGGATCATCTTTTGGAGATAGGTGATTTTTTACCATGTCTTTCTCTAGCCATGTTCTGTTGACAAGGTCCAAACATGGAAGAAGATAGACCCATATTGTGATGACAAGGTCCAAACATGGAAAATGCTAGATCTTCAAGGAGGACGTCTTCTAAGAAAAGGCCGCAGCATAAAAATTCGTTTTGTGGGAATGGGTTAATGCTTCTTGGAAATTACTGTGTTAACTTGTGCTCTGACCCAGTTCGGAAATTTTTCTCTTCTTTCTTTCCCATGCACAAAAATCAGTAAACAAAGTACAAAAACTCCCTAAGAACAAAGCGATAGTTAATAAAATGTTTTTCTACAATTTATGGTATGATAGTCTGACACTGAGCCAGACCAATGAGGCCAAGGCCATATCAGAACTTTGGGAGCCTTTAATAATAATAATAATGACCCGCTGGCTGGGACTGCCTGGGAACCTCTACACTGAGAGGCCCATATGTTACTATGTTTTGTCTTTTAAAAGAGACAGGGGATAACACATCCTGGCAGCTGTGAGAACATCACAAGGGGATGTGGGGGTGGGCTAAGTCATGGCTGAATATGGTCTTGTGTTTTGCAGGCTTTTAGCTAGGCTACCACAATGGAGCATTTAGAGCAATTCGACCCCCTATAGTACATTAAACCTCCCCAAATCAACACTGATATTTTAAAACAATTGTTAAGATTTTTTCCCATAGGTGAACAGGAAAATTTGATTCAACTAACCAAAAACAATGAGTGATCTATTAGTAGCCAAAACACGCTTCAAGGTCTTTAAATAAGTATAAACTTTCTGCCTATGCTGACGAATCATGTAACTATAGAAACCATGTAACCATAAAAACACCATCATTCTTTTTATCTAAACTTTCAACCCTGGCCCAAAAAGAAACTATAAAATATTCCGTTAGAGCTTGCAATAAACTAAGTAGATTCATGTAGTCTCTGAGCTGTTTGTGTGTCTGTTCTCCACACGCCGACGCTCAGCCCATCTTTGGGGACTCTACGGACCTAGCCCGGCTGGACTGCGGCAGTTTTTCTCTTTGAGAATAGAAATTTCTTGTCACTTTCCAATTTGTTAGTGGACTTCAATGAAGAATAGTAAAATGCAAATTAGAAAATATAACGATGACCGTCAAGAGCACAATGAATCTATGTAATACTTGTTGGTTAGTAAGAGAGAGGGCTGATGGATTGGAAGATGCTGTAGACTAATTTCCTCTATGAATCATTCGAGACAGAGATTTACTGGCATGAGCTTTATTGGACAATGCTTTTCATACGAACTGCTATGAAGTGAAAAAATCACTAAGATGTTGATTGATGATGTAAAAATAGAGACCTCATGAAATCTTTTAAGAAACTTTAAATTTGCAAAGATGATATAATTAGAGATTATTGAAAAAATAAATAGTGAAGGATTCCAAAACAAATCAAAAGGAGTTACTAAATATGATAAATTTTAAATCTTGACAAAACATGAAATGATTTGGTGTATTCCTGATATTACATAAATTTGACCATGTTGATATGATAGCCCATTTTATGTTGATGTACAGTTTTGTGCCTTAAAGGTGTGCTGATTCTCAGCAATTGAAATTGCCAGTTTTTTTTTTTCTTGTGTTATTTTGGTTTTGGTGGTATGGGGTAACAATCCCACAAATACTCTGCTACTGAGGTATCTACATATAGACCTTTTTTATTTTTTTAGTTTTTGATCACTCGGAAGGGGCAAAAGACTCTTTTGGCTTCCTTTGCAAGGCCATGCCGACTGTCTCTATATCACCCAGACTGGACTCAAACTTTCCATCTTTCTGCCTCAGCCCTCTAGGGTGTCAGGATTACAGATATAAATTAAAATGCCCTAGCTGAGGTGGGAATTTATTGTGATTTTGATTTGCATTTCCATGGTGGTTAACTATATTGAATTAACTAATTGCATGTGTGTCAGCTATTTGTGTACCTTCTTTGGAGAAATGTCAAATAATATTTTATCACTTACTTTTTACTAGATAATATTTTATTGAGTCATAAGAATCATATATTCTAGTGTTTATGATTTAACAGATACATATCTGCAAATATAAAAATTGTATTTTTGGTTTATTGATGCTGTCTTTGATGGAAAGTTTTTATTTTTAAACACAAATGACATTTTATTTCTGTGGTTACTTGTGTATCATAACTAAAAAAATCATTGATCAATCCACAGCCATGAAAATTTACTCCTGTGGTATTTTTTTCCCTCGAATTGTTATAATTTACCTCTGATCAAATGTGAGTTAATTTTGGTGTGTAGTTTGAGAAGACAGCAGTTTACCTGCAGTTATATATTGTTGTCTCATTAGTTGTTGAGAACACTACTCATACTTTACTGAACTATCTTAGGAAGTATGTCAATTATGAATGATCGCACTTTATAAAACTTGATTTCTGAACTCTCAGCCTTGATCATTATTCCAGGTGTATGTCAGTATCACATTATCTAGATTACTGAAGTTTGGATTAAGATTTAAAATCTGAATTAATGAAGTCTCCAGCCTTGATTCTTCTTTTTAAAGACTGGTGGCTACTCTGTATCCTTGGCATTGTAAATATTTAAAGAGAAAGATCAACAGTGGAATCATAATATTGACTTCACTGTCTTTGTAGATCAATTTGATTACTGCATTCAAATAATATGAAGCTTTTCCTTTATTTATACATTTTAAAATTCTTTCAGCATAGTTTTATAGTTTTCTATTATCAAATATTGCACATTTATGTAGGTTATTTCAAGAATTTTACTTTTTCATTTAATTGTAAATTGTAAGTCAAAGGCATAAATCCTTTAGTCTTTCAACATTAACTTTGACATTTGTTATGAACTTCACACAGATACTCTTTTAGAAACTTGAGATATTTCCTTTATTGCAAGTATTTGAGTACTCTAATCAGTAACAGGTGCCAAATATTAGTGAAAGATTTTTTCTGTGTCTATTGAGATGATCATGTATTTTTGTGACATTTAATATATGTTACTTTGCTACTTTTAACAAATCCATGAAACATTCCTTGAATAAAGCCTGACAGAGTATATAGAATTATTTTCGTATAACTATGAATTTTTTTTGCTAATATTTTTTAGTATTTTGTGTTTCTATTCAAAAGGAATGCTGATCTTTAGATTGCATTTATGGTTTTGCACAAAAAGTAAAGTACCTACCTGTCTAATGTCCATGACAAAGAAATGCTTTCACGCTAAAATTTTAACTTATTGTGTTTTTATCATGATAAACAGTTGTGCATAAGTGTAAGTATAGGAAAGTTAATAATCACTATTAGGAGCATCTTTTGGATAGAGTACAAGCGTATGAACATCTGCTAAAATGCATTTAAAAAGCAAAATTATTAAGATATTTTATGATGCTTTAAGAAAGATTTTTCTTTCTTTAATGATATTTTAAACCCAATGAATTTAAGACTTATAAGTATGGTGGTATTTATGTCATATATGTGGTGGACACATAGTCATTATTTAAATTATGAAAGGTTATGCATTATGGTATTTTTTATAACCTTTAATCTGTAGTGTATAAATACCTATTTCTGGCATTATATACATTGCTATATAAATGACTACTGGGTACAATATCAAACTCTTACTAAAATTGATCATTAATGCTCAAGGATGTTTTATGTTGGAGAGAATAAAAAAGTTGACTATCACTGAATGGAAAACAGAAACATGATTATACTCAGAAAATAAAGGCAGTAAATGGTTCATTTGCTCTCTTTCCATTTGCAGAATTGTAATAAAATGCCAACTAGATTGATATTTAGGCAAACATCACATTGCAATAAAGTTAAGATTACTAGAGGAGATGCATTAATATAGAACATTCCTCTTTTGAGTCTGCTTTTCTACTTCAATTTCAGGAGTAGTTGGCTATTTTAATTTCAGTTATACATACTCATTTAGCTTATGATTAAAAGAGAGCTCTCTTCTCTAAAACACAAATGTGGGTACTTCTATGTTATTTCATTCCACTATGCTTTCTTATATCTTAATCCTAATATTAAAAAATCACAACATTTTTAAAAAGTTACAATCCTGTGTATAATACAAAGTGCTGAATGTTTTCCAGTTTACATATTATTAAGCTGCTGTAGCAGCAGCTGCATGGAATTTAACACAACATATGGTGTTGATTTTTCCCTTTTTTAATGAAAATCTGAATTATAAATCTCTTGTAACAAACTGGTGATGAGATGTTTAGCAAAGCTATAACACATATTACTTGATATTTTAAAATGTCACATTTTTTCCTGTGAGCAAATGGTGATAGAATTATGAAGGGATATTAAAAGAGTAGAAAAATAAAATAGAAAGAAAATAATGAAAAAGTAAAATTAGACAGTAAAAGCTAATTCTACATGTGATGAATATTATAAAATAGTAAATAAGTTGTACTAAGTTAACAATTAGGTAGTAACAAATTTTTCTAAAAATTTAAAAGTAGTAAGAATACAATGAAGTATTTCATACTTTTTGGTTCACAGGTGTAGAGGTAATATAGCAACTAGAAACTAGTAGAAAAACTTCGCTACCTCATGCTTTCCTTTCTAGTCACCCTTAGTGATTTTTGTATTCTTATGAAATGTATTCATTGTAGAAGTTACACACTGGCTATGTGATTTCCAATATTTTCCTTTATTGATGAAATTATTCTTACACAAATACTTTATGCTTTTGAAAAGTTCATGTTATGGTTCTTATTTCCACTTTAAAACAGAAATCAATAAAAAGACCTTCCAGTGGAAAAATTAACAGTACAACATATTAACTAGTTAAACATTGTTTACATTAAAGTGACATAATGGAAGTATTGCAATGAATAATATTTCTTCCAGAGACACTTGAGACCCCATCTGACAATTTATTATAAATAAACCAAACTCACTTGATAGATTAGTAAAAAACACAAAAAAGTCTATGTATCATTAAAGTGCAAGATATGTTCTATTACACTTAAATATGAGGTAATTTTTAAATAAGGTTATATTCATCTGTCTCATCAAACATTATCATTTCTTTATGGTAAAAACCTTAAAAACTTTTCCTTTAGACTTTTGAAACTTACAGTATATTACTGCTATCTATAATTATCCTACTGAAACATGGTACATCCAAAATCACTGCTCCTACCTCACCACCCAGAGTGTCCACTGATGGACTTTTGTCCCTTCTCCCTGATCCTGCTCTCCCTGGCTGGTGGTAAGAACTGTGGTGCTCTGAACCTCTATAAGATCCACAATTTCAAGGATTCTGTATGTGAAGCACATCATGTGCACTTCCGCATTTATGCCTGGCTCATCTCATGTAACCTATCGACATCCAACTCCATTCATTAATCACCTTCACCAACATACATCTGATATTCCTGTTACCAGACATGCTATCGTGATGAAATAGCAGTTCTTTTCACAAACATTTGCTTCATCTCCAATGGTGTTCTTTTCTTATTTTCCCATTTATTTTTTTTAACAAGAGAGCAGTAGATTAGGGCTAATTATTCATATATTGTTGCTGTTTGAATTGGAGAAGTATGAGAATGACAGTTTTTGTTTCCAAACAAATGGTTGCCCTCTAATGTCCTAGTTAAATTTCCAGCTTCGACTTCCTCTTCATACAGAATAAACCTCTGATTTCCAACCAGAATAGTACTTTCATGCCCTCTAAGAAGATTCCTTACCCTTACTTAGAGTGTCCAATCATGTCTAAATACTAGAGTGGGCATGAGTTTGGCTTTCCTCTCCATCTGAGACTAATAAAGTCAATGTTAGACTGGTAACAAATAAAACACTAAAGCAGATAAAGAAAAAAAGTTTTAAAATTACAGTATCTCTTACTGAAGAGGATATCTTATTTATCTTATTTCTAAAGTGGAGTATCTTAGTTCTAGCAATAAACAAAACATCTTATTAAGTTAAATAATGTAGTTTTTAAAGTATTTATAAAAAGTACTAGCTGAATTCATGGCACATAGAAATAGACAGTCAGTATCATTTTTCTGATTAAAACTAACATAAAAAGTTGAACATTATTAAAAAAGAACAGTGCACAGTTACATATTGATTTATCTGAAAAGGGGAAATAATATCAAATGAAGACAGATTAGCAGAGATAATATTAATTAAATATCAACTCAATTACAACAAATAATTTTTGGTTATAATACAACAGTGTAAACATAATTTCTCTTTTCCTCATACTATTTATCAGAGCTATCGAAAGAGACACTTGCTCCAAAGTTTCTATTTTCTCCCTGAATTCTATTCCCCACTCTTAAAATATTACTTCCCCATCAGAAACAGGTTTGTGTATTTATGCTCTTTGTTATTTTTTCTCTTTAACAATGCTTCAGATGCTTTTCAGTTTAGTGATCTGTAACTCCAAAATGAAGTTTGTAGATTAACATACTTTTTTCTAACTTTAATTTTAGTGCATTTCCCATTTCTGTTTCTTATGAGGTTGAAGGTGACAATACTCAGATTTTATCTTTGAAAGCAAAGACTGCCTAAAAGACAAGTGGTGGGAATCACTTCACATTTAACACACTGATAGGGCCAGGGATTTAGCTCAGCAGCATAAGCATTTGCCTGGCAAGCACGAGGTCATGAGTTCAACTCCCAGTACCAATTTAACGTGTTGAGTTCAAGTAATGAGGGTTAGGGTTAGGGCCCTTCTTGGAATACTCTACAAAGTATGCCTCCAAATTCTTTTATGATAAAAGTTACCAGTTTAAAATACTGATTACCAAATCTGTGCCTCAAGGGTTGTCTTTCAGTAAGTCATGTTGAAGTCAAGTTATCTATGTTTTATTAAACATTCTTCATAAATTTTCAGACAGTTTAAAAAATCACTGCTGCTGAGGAAGATCCATTTTTCTGATAAATCTTCAGTTTCCTAATTGTCTTTATTTGCATTTGATGTTTGTGAAGCAAAACTTTTTTATGACAAATAATTTCAGATACAGTCCTTTAGCAAACTAAAAAACAGAACTTTTTGTTTATGTAATTGAAGCAAAGTTTTAAACATTTTATTAATTTATGTGAACTTTAAAGTCCATGTCGCACAAAATGAAATTTGCACTGCAACTGTACAATTTACCACTGTGTCAACAACCCTATTGTTTTTATATTTCTTACAAGACATCTTGAAATTTTGCAATACAATTCTTAGTAATTAAAATGTAACTTTCGTTGTTATGCAGAAGGAAAATTTAGATTTGTATGAGAAATTTTGTTTCCGATCATTTTTGCAGTACAATTTATGCATTTATTTTATGAGAATTGAATTACTATGTTTATCATTAATGATTTGAACACAATTTTGTATGAATATGTCATGTTTCTGTATCTCATTATTTACTACATCTACTGGATTTTATTTTAGAACCACATCTATCATTCATTTCAACGTCATGATTTTGAAATACGCAGAGTATTTCACTTGATATAATCTTTCAAATGTTTAATCTTAGGTATCAGAAATATTATTATGGTTATCTCAAAATTTGGAAGTCATTTCATTAAATAATGAAATTTTCAGTCTTATAGTAGTTAACACAATGGATAAGCAAACATATCAGCTATGGAACAGTGTTTTTTCATTGCTTTGTCAGTGTTACAAATTAGGTGAAATTTGTCACTGTGATCAGTCTTTTTTAAAATTTCAAAATAAATGTCTAAATTAATGAAGAATAACATTGTTTTTTCTCATAAAATTCAGCAAATATATTCACAATTTGGCTAAATAATGTATATGTACACACATAGATATATGTGTATATATGTATGTCTTTTTTTATCTTTAAGGAGAGTGCTTTTAATTTTTTTTCAATTTAAGAGAAAATAGATACAGAAGCTAGAAATAAGAGTCAAAAAAGACAGACAAACAACAACAACAGATCTGATACGATAACATTGTAGGTTTACACACTGAGGTGGTTGAAGTTTGGCAGTAGTTATAATATTGCATATCGTTACCTTCCTAGGGGTTGGGGATATTGACAGATATAGACATGTAAGATTCAACAATTCAGGTATATTAACTTTTCTTTTTCAATAGCTATTGTATTTAGCAATACGGTTTTTTTTAACTGTCTTATTTAGGCATATTTATAAATTTATGTCTTTTTCCTTATCTCTTCCTTCCTTCTTTTCCCCTTAGAATACCTCTTGTTATCATTGAAATAACTACCCATAACATCAGATGTAATATATCCAAGCGAAATAGTTTAGAGTGAAACCAATAAAGCATAAAAGTATGGTCATACATAAAAGAAACAAAAAACTAAAGAGATCAGCAAATAACAACAACATATCTGATACTGTAAAATTGTAGGTTTAGTACTGTAGATGGTTGGAATTTTACATTGGTTGCAACATTGTATATTGTTACCTTTAAGGGGGCTGTTCAGATTGACAGGTAAAGACATGTAGGATTGATCTGGTCTTATGAATATCAACTGTTCTCTCT
This sequence comes from Dasyprocta punctata, assembly GCA_004363535.1. Lineage (NCBI taxonomy): Eukaryota > Metazoa > Chordata > Mammalia > Rodentia > Dasyproctidae > Dasyprocta > Dasyprocta punctata. Next base: position 15,571 of record RJWM01020186.1, read on the forward strand.
CACCAGTTAATGCATTTAGTAGTATAGACTTTTAAACTATCTTATGGATACCCTTATATAAAACTATGTCCTTTTTTTTCATACCTTCCTTCCTCGGTTCCCCTTGTAGTACCTCTTATTGTCTTCTAACTAAATGTCCTTACCAATTGGTCAAATATTGTCAAACAAGATAGTACTGAAAAACCAATAACAGATAAGATAATGGGGGGAACACATAGTAATGTAGCCCTGAATTCTATGATGCCTCATGTTAGTTTCAAGGCAGATGCCTATATCATCTGTTGTAACACAATCATACTAAAATAGGTTAAAATCTCTCTGAACAGAGCAGTGAAAGTAATACCTGGTTTTGAAGCAGGGTGATCATATATCACTGAAGGCTACCCTTATAAATTTTGCTATCTTTACAATAGCTGTCTTTGTCATCATTTATGATGAAGATAAGCTGCTCAAGATTGAATAGGATTAAACTAAACAGCTCATTGAAAACAATACTGGACTTAAATCCCATTAATGGATTATTCATTTGTCTGCCCTGCTCGGTGGTATCTCTCTGTCACTTTTTCTGGAGCAGTGGACTTCTTTATCTCTCACTAGAATGTCAAGACAACCCAAGGAAACATAACTTATGAATAAAAGGTGTGAGTGAAAAAGCAGGGGTCAATACAAACCAAATTAAAAGACTATTTACAGAAATAATTTCAGAAAACTTCCCAAGCATGGGAACAGGAAGAGACTTTTAGATAACTGAAGCATATAGAACTCCAGCTAAACTTGACCAAAACAGGCCTACACCCAGACATATAATAATCAAGATTCCAGAAATCCAACACAAAAACATGATATTAAAAGCTACTAGAGAAAAGAGACAGATTACCTACAAAGGAAGGCCCATCAGAATCACGACAGACTTCTCAACACAAATCATCAGGTCAAGAAGAGCTTGGAGTGAAATATTTCAAGCCCTGAAGGAAAATAACTCCCAACCCAGATTAATGTACCCTGCAAAATTATCTTTTAAAATCAACGGAGAAACAAGATACTTCCACAACAAAGAACAACTAAAAGAATTTATGACAACCGAGCCAACTCTACAGAGAATACTGAAGGACATTCTATATGTATGTCTTAATTAGCACAATTTTTAAAATACAGCTGATTCGTATGTATGCATATTGATTTTTATTTTGATCAGATAATATTGTTAATTCAAACATACACATCTATTTCTGAGTAACTAACTAATTATTTTAGACAGAGGGAATATTCCTCTTTTCTCAGGTTGGTTTTGTTCATCAAAATTTTGTGAGCATAAATAACATCTTGATGGGAGAAAAGAAAACCACTATGCGGTCCATTTCTAACTTTGTATTCTCATTCTCAACATCAAAGATGCAGACACCACAGCATTCTAAAACCTCAGCCTCCTTTTATTTGATTGCGATTATTGAGGAACTCTGAACTTTTTATTTATTTGTCTAAACACTTTAAATTTGACGTAATTTTTGGAAATTCATATTGCAATTTGTTTTTCATTAATATTGTAATGGCCAAACAATCTCTTTATTTCTAGAAAATAAAGCAAGCTATCCCTTGTGAATATTGCTTTTACTTTATATTATAGTCCCTAAAATTACTTTATTTTACTTTATATTTAGTCCCTAAAGTTAATAAATTTATACCAACAATCTTCTAAAAACTAAATAGACCTTAATTTTTGGGATCTTAAGGACGATATATTGATCGAATAAATAGAAAGTTGGTGATCATTACAACTACTGAAGCGTCATTTTAATAGTGCTGAGAAGGATTCATGGACTTGTGTTTCATCTAATGTTATGAAACATAACTCACAGGTATTGTTTCCAGCTAGAAAATCATGTTAGATACTTATTTGTCTTGAGGATCAGTTAAACAAACATTCTTAAGCTATTTAAATTTGTCATCGCAATTGAAGTCAAGTTTCAGGGAAGTGAATTAATGACTCTGAAACACATAGACACACTTTGTGACTGGCCTAATGTGGAAAGCTAAAAGGTAATTACAAATCACAGAGGTGGCACGGACTTGAAAGGGTCGGGTTAAAAAGACAAGAAGAAAAATTATGGTCTAATTCAAAAAAAAAAAAAAAAAGAAAAGTAGAATGTGTGTTTAAACCCAATTGAGTTATTTAATGAGTAGATTTATCGAAAGGATAGTATTCTGTCATACCACTTCGGCATATTGAATAGCTCAAGGGGAAAATGTTGCAAGGATGATTTAATTAATTTCCTTCATCTAATCCTCTCTTAACACTGAACAAGTCTTTGTCACATGTATCATGTGGATTCCAAGGACAGAGTAAAAGCCATTTAAAAGCAGTAATATCCCAGTAAGGTTGTTAAGAGACCATTTCTAAGTTCTTCATTAAAGTTAATGCATTTAACACTAATGCCATTCAAAATCCATATGACAGCGCAGCAATTTCATAAAATATTGATCACTTTGATGTGTCCTTCTATACTAACATCACATTTTTAAGTAAGTCATTGAGGCTAAAGTCTAGATTATTCAGCTCAGGGTTGTGAAAGACTGCAATTCCTGTAACAGCTTGAAATGGCAATATCTCAAACCACTGGGGATATCGGCCACTGCATCTGAAATTGAGTTCCAGCTTTAAAGCTTTTGTATTTTTCTGTCTCTGGGTCACACAAAGAGATAGAAGATTAATGAGGTGATATATTAAAAAGTTTTATGAATAATAAATACTATCTTTATTTTTCTGCAGGAGAAATGGAGTCATGTGTAGGTTAAGTAACCATTAAGAATTTTATCCTTTAAAAGGATCCATTTATTCTGCATTTAACTGCATTTCCAGCACTTATTATCTTCCACTGCTCTCATCTTGTCACTTTGAATGCCAAAGGTGGGGTAAGGGTAGGTGTGTTGTATAAAACTATGCAAATTTTGAGGCACTTATACTACCTTTTAAAATGCATAGCAATAGATCAAATTTGATGCTCAAGGTACAGATCTTTGCCAAATAACTCCTTTTGCTGATTTTTTCTTTAAATCAATAGGATTAAGAAGAGAGGATTGCAGATAAATAAAGTTCCACTTCAGTAAATTTGTCTCCACATATTCCTACTAATACTCTCTCACCTTCAAATAAAGGGCAGAAAGAGATTCAAAGAAGAATGATTGTAGAGGAAGAGTAGCAATTTCAATGAGCACGTTGAAAACTGATTTCACAGAAACATCACAGAGACATTTACAATGTGTCATTTTTATGGCATTTCTTTCTCCATATATAGGTAAATATTATGAAATGTAGCTGCTTACAGTTTTGCAAAATAAATTTTGCCGTATTTCTTGGACCCCCGATTTTTTCCTATGTGTATTGGAAATTTTCAACTACCTTTTTTTTTCAACTATCTTTTTAAAAATACTTTTCCTAAACTTCTCATCATGTTCTAGACTCATTAAATTAAATGAAATTCCACTTTATGGCAAACTTCACATCAGTTATCATATGGTTTCCCTCATTTTTCATCAGCAGTTTAAAATTCTTCCATTTTGTATTCTCTACCATTCTTTTTCACCTGTGAGAGTTTTTCTTCTTCCTCTGTCTCCTAAATGTAAATAATACTGTAGGGTTTTTCTTTCATTTTATAGTCTCTCTTCTTTCTACATCAGCAATGTGATCCTCACACGTTTTTCCTCAAAATGATCTGCATACACAAATTCAACTTTCTATACTTAATTTCAAACCAGAAAGAGCTTGGTGATAAAAAAGGAGCATAAAATCACATAAAGAAAAGCCGATGAAGCCATGCTTATCAGAGGGAATGTAAAGGTTCATTTACATCAGATCCCTGACTTGGTCTAGGGCTAATAAGAAACAATGTAATAGACTGGCACAAAGTGGGCAGTTGGAATCAACATAGCAAATGACACAGGGACCATAGAAAGGATTTATCTGCCTGAAAAAAATAGAAAGTAAAGAAAATAAGTTCATTCTTTTAACACAGAAAAATTTTCTGAAATGGTCTGAGTCCTTGACAGAGAAAGCAAGTGAAAGTCTCAAGAGTCTCATAATCACAATCATGAATTTTAAACGTTATAATTCGGTTTTTAAATTTAAACTATTAATGGAGTCAAGGAAGAAAGTCAGAAATTTGGAGAATTGTCTGGAAATAACTGAAATGTCCATCAACAATGGAATGGACACATACACAAAGGTGTATTCTCACAATAGAGTGATGGGAGTCAGTTGTGTCTGTACACATGAGTTCAAAATCTGAAAATGATTTTGTTCTTCTGTTGGTAAATTATCATTATCATCACTGCTGTCATCATGATCACCATCATTATTTATGCTTTCATGTATGCAGAACCCTTTCCTCATCTTAGAAATACATTCATTTCACTTCAAATATATCACAGTGTGGATTATTCTGACTAAATTTACTACACATTCAGATTTTTCACTGCATGTCACCTCTAAAGTGTTTCTATTTTTCACTGATTTCTTATTTTTTTACAATAAATAGTATTCATGAATTGAATCTATAACTGTGTCATATATGTATCTATCACTTTCTTCCTAAAAACTCATAATTTATTTTCTTCATGGAATTCAGTGTCATATTTTTCAAATATTTCCTCTACTTATCTAGGTTTGCTACAAAGTTTAATAGATTTACTTTCTTTCCCTCATGGTTTCATTCCTGAGTTTTATCAGGATGATATTGCTGATTTGTGTTACCTTCTCATTTCTTATGTGAATCCCTGCTTTTCTTTTAAGACTAACATTTGCAAAGGAAATTCACTTTTAAATCTTTGCCATAGTATAGAAAAAGAATGCATGCCAGCTTCTTCTAATTCCTCATTCAATAATTGAGGTATGAATTTTTCTGTTTTTTTATGATTTTTCTTTACAGTTTTTTAAAATTATGTAAATGTTGATACACACGGGAGTATTGTCTGAGTACTCCTCTAGGTTCGCTACCTGATGAAAAATTCTTCATGGAAAAGTAGGGACACAATTTGTTGCAAAGCAGACTTATTGGACTTCAGTAAGTTTTACATAGTACATAATTTTCCAAACACCATATCCATGAAATCACATCTCCTCTTCCTGTCCCTGTCTCTGTCCTTGTCCTTCTCCCTGCCCCTCTCCCTTTCTCTCTCTCTCTTTACACTAAAAATGAATATTTTAGAGTATTCCAATGTTTTGTTAGGCTTTTGGTAATATTTTATGAATATTTTTACATACATTTTATATTGGGGCACCAGTGATGGATGCAAAAATTAATTTCATGTAATCTTCTCTAATGTACTGAACATTATGTCAAGCAAAGAGCATTACAAATACTCTGATGAAAGTGAACATAAGATTTTCATCATGAATGTGCATCATGTCAGATTGAAGGGATTTATACTAGTTACAATGTAGAAGAATGTACATTATCAATATGCTGATGAAAGTGAGAAAGCGATGGAGTTATATAAAGCTACTATTAAGCAGAAACATAACTTTGTCAAAACCAAAGTATTGCACACAGAAAAGAACATTTTGGAATGAAAAAAATGATACATTAAACTTGTGATTCTTATGGAGAAAAAGATTGTTTTTTACATTTTTTTATTTTTATTTTTTTATTGGCAGCTAAAGTCAAATTGGTTTTGTAATTATTAAGCCACTTTTTCATTCCTGACCAAAAATTATGAGTACTTTCTAAGTGTCATAGTAGGAGACAGATGAACAACAAAGAACAAAGAAAAACAAAGAATTCCAGGTGGTGGTCGAGGGGCTTTTGAGGCCTCAGCAGCCAATTCTGTGGCCTCATCTGCTTTATGATAATATCCTGGAGACATGAACAGTAGCAAAGGCATACTACAAATCTTTGTAAATATATACCTTTTGTCTTTCACCCAGTCGAGGGCCTGTATTAATGCCAAGAGCTTGGTCTGTTGAGCTGACTGATGTTGAGGAAGAGGTCCAGCTAGGAGAATCTCTTTGGTTTTAACAACAGCATAGTCGGCCCTGCGTTGTCCATATTTAAGAGGGTTACTTTTGATATAGGGTAAAGAAACTCCGAACCTACTAGATGTCTAGTATGAGTTAATGTTTTCTAAAACCAAAGAATGAATTTAGCAACAATGGAAATTAAGAGCAGAATATATTTATTGAGAGAAAGAAAACTTCTGTCCAAGAGAGAGACAGAAGGGGTCCCTAGTGGGTTGCCAAAGACTGTCTTCTCTAGAACTTTTATAAAGCAAAACCACAAGGTGAAATGAGTCCAAGCTGAGGAAAACCTGGGAACTTGCAAGGTGGGCATAAGGTGGGATAGAACTATGGTTAACCAATAAGATTAATTACTCAGGTAAAAGTGATTAAATCGGGGACAAATGGGGAAACTAATTACATAGCAAGTGGCATGCTTAAAGGGCAGTGACTCTTCCCACAAGGTGTTGGAATGGTGACTCCTGGCTTTCTCAGGGTGATAGAGACCTATTTAGAATATCAGCTCTTAGGATGTGGATACATTTGTTTGATCTTTTGTCTTGAGATCTGGCCCATAAAGGGAGGTGTCTGTCTCCTCCAAGTTTGTAAGATATCTGGTCTTCTGCACTCACTCCTTTGAAAGCCCATCCTTGTCTGACTGCCTATAATGTTCCATACTTTCTGTTAATCTTAGTATTAACTATTATCCTCTGGGCTACTACTCCAGCACACTAGATTACTAGAAAGGTTGCCTTTGCTCTTTATTTTATAAATATTAATCTTGGGCTGCTTACTTTCAACTGTCTATGGCTGCAGAAAAAATGTATCCCTTATTGATAATATGTATTGGTATTCTAAGAGTATATAAAAATTCAGGACATTAGAAATTTCAAATTCAAGTTCAAGGTGTAGATCCCCCAGTAGTTAAGCTATATGCCCCCAACTTTTATAAGCTACTCCCTCTTATTAGCTACTTGCTACTAAAGAAACTGGAAAAACTGAGGTAGAATATTCTGCTCTATACTAGAAACAGGGGAGGATGTTGGGATATAATTATAAGAACACACTTATTAAATGACAAACATAGATACTTCATGATCAATTAGAGGTCTCTGACTAGATTTCTATTTTGCTACTTCTGCTGAATTCAATTGACCATGACAGTGTCTAAATCCCAGCTGCATATCTCTGATAAGCATTGAGTCAGAGTAATTGTCTATACCTTAAGACACCCTGGGCTATCAAGGACACAATTAATTATGCTTACTCTGTAAGAGCCCCCTCCCCTTGTTCCCTAGAGTGTTTTTATATTATGAAAAACAATTCCTTTGCTTCAACAAATCTGTTGAAATGTAGCCTGTCTATCAATATATGACTCAACGCATTTAACCAATTATGTAACATTTTGTCCCTTGTTTTGTGTCTTACACTTCTAAATTCTACATAAACTAAGCTCTCTATAAATTAAAAAAAACGAGTTTCAATTCTCACACCTTTGAACATATTTAGGGTAAGAATGGACTCATAAAAAGTGAACAGGAGCACATACAACGTGAAGCAGTTGAGAAAAACAGATACACTTAATAAGATAAAAGAGAAAACGATGACATGATAGCTTTGGGACGAGACTGCAGCTACAGTCATTATTCATGCATTACTTGGTTATTAACATTTATTGAACATGTATTAAGTGTTAGGAATAACACTGATTCTCAGCTAAGATCCCTCTATTTATTGTAGCGTTCAGGGTTGAACTGAAGTATGCAATCCTTGATAGATATAGAGAGGAATATTTTCTAGTGAAATGAAGTAAAACGTGACAAAGCTTCAACAGAAGGAAGAATTCAGAGAAGGTGAAAATGCTATGTTTGTGGTAACAAATGTCAGATAAATGCAGAAATGTAAATTTTCCATTATATATAGTAATTATGCTGTGACTGCTACGATTGTTGTATATCTACTCAACTGAAAAGATGAGTGCATGGGTTCAAAGAATGAAGAAAATTTGATAAAAAGAAACATTGCACAATATATTATTTTATGACAAATAAAGCACATCAGAGGAGTACATATTATTAAATATTTTGTTGGTATTTTTTACTTAATGTGGAAAATCTGTTATTTTTATATGCAAAGAGAAAAGAATAACTGATAATTAGTGTTGTACAAGGAAAGATACCCAGGAAGTAGAAAAATATTTTTTCACTGAAACAAAAGAAGATATAATTGAATAGAGAGGTTGGCAATATGCTTGCAAAAGGGAAGCACAATCACCTTTTGGAATCAAGATCAAAGAAGCATAGAATTTTTTTTAAAGAAAAGTTATTACACAATTCATGAGCAGAATAACTATGAATCTAATGTCTTTTACCTGGATAATTGTAGTGAAATATAAAGCCCATTCTATGGTTTAAAAGTAAGTATAACATTGACCAAATGCTATTTCACCATCCTCACATCTTGAGTTAACTGATTTATAGGATCCTCTTAGCCAGTATTAGGAATTTTAGTTGGTTGATATGATTGATGAGAATTTAATAGATCTGTGGTTAAAGAAATAGATACTGAATCAGAACAAATGGATAAGAAACCTGCCTTTACTGCTTATGCAATTTATGATTTTAATTTTGGGATCATTTATTCATAAAATGAAAGCAAAATAATTTATATGGCTAATGGTTTTCTACAAAGATAAATAATATGAATAATATTATGTCACATTATTTGTTAGTATTTCTTCTTTTCTTTTTCTTTTCTTCTTCTGTTTCTTCTCTGTCTTCTTGTTCTTCCTCCTCCTTCTCCTTCTCCACATCTTCTTTCATCTCCTCCTCTTCTTCCTCCTCTTTTTTCTTTCTCTTCCTCTTTCTTCTTCTTCTTGTTCTTCCTCTGTTTCCCCTCCTCCTTGTCATCCTCTTTTTCTTTGAATAGCCAAAGGAATTATGATCACAGGATAAGAGAAAGGTTGATAGAATAAGAAAGCATTAATATGAATATATATATTCATATTATATATATATATATGATAAACTAAGTGAAATAAGCTTAGAGAATTCAAGAATAAGCATTTTTGGCAAGACAAAATGAAGGAAATTAACATTCATTGTTTGAGGTATGACAAAATAATGCCTGATGTGAAGATGTAAAATATAATAAAATTTACTACAGAAAAAAATGTTTGTGAAGATTCTTATAGATTTAGGATTTTGTAACATTCACACTTAACTGATCCTCACTCTTTATCTGTAGTTTGCCTTCAGCATTTCAATGCATTAGTATTGCAAAAGTAATCTTATAAAATATCTTTTTAATAAGAAACACCAAGGAAACTTTATGAACTTTTACTTTATTTGAGATACAACTACATTTACTAAAATTGAAATACCCTTCCTTTTTAAAATATCCACATCTCTTGCCTAGTTTCTGACTGTGTTCTTTCCTCACAGTCCTTCTAGATCTTTTTTTTTTTTTTTTTTTTTTTTGCTGTACTGGGGATTGAACTCACAACCTCACACCTGCCAGGGCAGGCACTTAAGCCACTGAGCCAAACTCCCAGCCCTGGTTTTTTGAGGTAGGGTCGCACTGTGTAGCTCAGGTCCTCCTTGCCCTCACACTGTAGCTCAGGCCGGCCTCGCTGTTCTGTCTCCATCTCTTAAGTGAACCCTCCCTCTTCTGCAACAGTTATAATTACTGAAGTTGAGTATTGATAGCATTTAATTTGTGGAAACTGGTGATAGCTTTGGGAAAAACATATAGATTGAGAACAGACGAGGCCCAAGTGTACAACTGAGTACATTTAATATGTAGACTTGCTCAGAACCTTCTTTAAAGAACTATTTCTCTCTCTGCTGTTAGCTTCTTGAACCCATGAAACTTCATGGTTTCCCTTTTCCCAAGAAAGGTAGAATGGTCACAATTTTCTTCCGCAGATCAAGCTCTGTTGTGTTGTTCTTACACTGTGCAGTTCAACTTCAAATGAGGAGCTTCAATAAGCATAGGTAGAAGGCGGGTGTTTAGCTTAGTGGCTTAAGCACCTGCCTGGCATGCACAAAATTGTGAGTTGGATCCCTGGTACCAAAAAACAAACAATAACAAAATAAGCATAAGTAATTTCTTTTTCTCGAATTCCTTCATTCTGATCTTCTAGAGTCATTCCTTTTAGACTCTTGACTTTATGGTAATGTGTTACAGCACAGTTATAAATTAGAGCATTTCTACGCCTTGTGATACTATTTGTGTGCTCAAGTGTATCACCTGTAGCTAAGCTTGCTGGATATGTAACCTATCACAAATGTCCTTCAGAGTCAGTCCAGTAGCAGGAAGTTCACTCTAATGAGGAATTCATTTCTCAAAATGGCAATCATGTTGTTTACCAAACTTTTCAATGTCTACCAGCTAGATATAGGAAATGTTTATGTTCTCATCAGTACTCATTACTTGCTTGACCTACTTCTACAATTATCAAATAGGCTGGGGATATGACCAACTGATGTGCTACAGTTTAATGCAGAAGGCTTATATATTAAATGCTCCATGGAGGTTGAGAACAAGATGGCAGAACAGTAAGCAGCAGAGTTAACAGCCTCCCTGAGAGATACCATCCAGATGCTAGAATATAGCAACATGGGGAAGACAAGAAGGAAGGAAGTGGGCCCTCTGGACCCAGGAAGAATCTAAAGCTAGAATTGAAGCCCACAGAAAGAGTATAAAGAAACACTTAAACAAAGAAGGTGGTAGCTGGAGGTGCTTCTGCCCGGAGCCAGACCCACTGTGTGGAACCTGGGGACACACGATCAAGGTGCTGTGGCGGCGGCAACCCCAGAGGCCTCTGCTGAGAGGGGCAGCATTGGAGGAGAGTGGCAGTGGACAGTGGGAGCAGACCTGGAGAACTGAACTGGCTGATGGTGAGTGTTCAGAGGTCTTCACCCCCCACTCCCCACAAGAGAAAGAGATTGACTGGGAGACATCTTGGAGTTGGGCTGGGGATCTCTAGCTAGATGCAGTCCAATGGAGGCTGCTCAGGCTGAGCCCTGCCCTCTACGCACATCCTGGGAGCCACCTTGGAGGGTCCATGCAGGTGACCGGCTCGGTCTGGAGACAATGGCTCTGTGCGTGCTCCAGGGGTGGTGGTGGAGAGTCTGGGGTGATCCGCTCAGGTTCATGGGTTATGGCCCCACCCCTGCCACACTGTACCAGCCATTGGGGAGCCAAGGCGGGCTGGGGAAAGGCAGAGGATAGCGTTGTAACAGCACCCTCAGTGGCAACCCTCGGTGGCAACCATCAGATATGCATAATCAATCCTGGCTAGAAGAACCAGTATCACTTCAAAGAAATTGCAGCCAATGAGAGGAGTGCCTGGGTCCCCAGTACCAATTTGCCCAGAAGAACCCAGGAATATGTCAAAACAAAGATGCAAAAGGCAGTCTCTGGCCTCCAATCCAAACAGAGCAAGTCCAGGAGATGCAAATGCAGAAGAGATCGGGAGTCTCACAACTGAAGTTTCTGAGGTGATGGCAACTGAAGTAAAGAAACAACTTCAAGAGGCTATAAAAGAAATTAGAACAGAAATGCTAACTCAACTAAAAGAAGAAATGAAAAACATAATAAAAGAACTGATAGGCAACTCTAAAGGAGACATAGATGAAAAAATAGAGCATAGTAAAATGAGAGAAACCTTGAATGAACAATACAAAAAAGATTTAGAATACATGAAACAGATTCAAAGAGATAACCAGGAAATCAAAAACTCCAATGAGAGTTGGCAAAACCACTTGAAAGAAACTAAAGATAGACTTTCAAACCTTGAAGACAGGTTTGCAGTTTGTGATAGTAAAAGGAAAGATCTCTTAAAAATAACAAATAACCTGGAAGTAACAATACAATGGCTGCAAGACAACCCAAAGAAACATAACTTAAGAATAAAAGGTGTGAGTGAAAAAGCAGGGGTAATTACAAATGAAATTAAAAGCCTATTTGCAGAAATAATTTTAGAAAACATCCTATGTATGGGAAAAGGAAGTGACTTTCAGATAAGTGAAACATATAGAACTCCAGCTAACCATAACCAAAATAAATCTACACCCAGACATATAATAATCAAGATCTCAGAAATTTAGCACAAGAACAGAATATTAAAAGCTGTGAGAGAAAAGAAATAGATCACCCACAAAGGAAAACCCATCAGAATCACAACAGACTTCTCAAAAACCATCAGGTCAAGAAGAGCTTGGAGTGAAGTATTTCAAGCCCTGAAAAAAACAACTTCCAACCCAGACTGATGTATCCTGCAAAACTATCTTTCAAAATCAATGGAGAAATAAGATACTTCCATGAAAAAGAAAAACTGAAGGAATTTATGACCACCAAGCCAACCCTACAAAGAATACTGAAGGACGTTTTAGAGAAAGATGAAAAATACCACAGCTCCAGAAACAGTGGCAGAAGGATATCACTGAGCGAGGCAGACAACTGAATAGAGAGGAAAAGTGGGCATCCAACTGCAGGAAAGTGGTGTGGCTGAGACAAGGCAGTGCATGTTGGCCCTAACCATTAAAGTAGATGGCCTTAATCCACCAATGGAAAGAAACACAGGCAGAGTGATCAGGAGATAGGATCCACCAATATGCTTTATACAAGAAACACATTAAACTCGAAAGGGGGTTCATAGACTGAAAGTCAAAGGAGAGAGAACAATATTGTATGTGACAGGGAACCAAAAAGAAGTGGGGATAGCTTGCCCATTAGCTACATAGTGGAAAAGAAAGGTATGGCATTTTTAGCCAATGGAAAGCTACTCAACTACAAAGAAAAATAACTTCAAGTCTCTTGTAGGTAAATGGATACAACTTAAGATCATGTTCATGGATGAAATGGCCCAGAGCTACATGGGTTAGCATCATGTTATCTCCCTAGTACAAAAAACAAAACAAAACAAAACAAAACAAAACAAAACAAAAAACTAAAGGAGTTAATGGGATTCAAAATACACAATACATATTGTAAAAATGAAAGGGGAGGAAGTATCTGAAAAGGGCAGGCAGTGGCCACTGTTAATCTATCATCAGGATTTGAGTCCTGTATTGTTTTCATTGAGCTGTTTAGTTTGGTCTTATTCTACTTTGGTTTGCCTAATTTTATTATATTTGATGGCATAGACGGCTATTTCAAAGATAACAAAACACAGGATGCTAGCCATTATTGATATCTGATCACCTTGTTTTGAAACCCTATATTGCTTTCATTGTTTTGTTTTGAGTGATTTTATCCTATTTTGGTTTGTTTGATTGTGTTACGACTGATGATATAAGCAATTGCTTAGAAAATAACATTATAGGCATTATAGTAATCAGTGTTGTTTTACTATGTATTGCTTCCATTGTTTAGTTTTTCATTGCTTTTATCCTGTACTATTTTGTTTGAATGTATTGTGCCTAATGGTATGGGCAGTTATTTTGAAGATAACAAGAGGTATTATAAAGGGAAAGGAGGAAAGAAGGAAAGGAAAAGGAGAAGGACATAAATCTGTATATATGTATACATAAGATAGTTAAAATGACTATACTACTAAATGCATTAGTTATTGAAAAAGAATAGTTAATACTCCTATGATTGGATCAATTTTACATGTCTATATCTGTTAATCTAAACAACCCCTTTGCAAGTAATGATATGCAATATTACAACCATTGTCAAATTCCAATCATCTCACTTTGTAAACCTATAATGTTATTGTATTGGATTTGTTGCTGCTGTTGTTTGTCTCTTTTTCTTTTTCTTTTCTGTGTCCATTTTCCGTTAAATAAAAATAAATAAATAAATAAATAAATAAATGCTCCATGGAAGCCAACAACCACACCCTGAATAAAGCATCACAACAGTATCCATAAGCATTCCAAAATCAGTATGACTGCTAAGAATTACTTTTATTATAACGGTGGCAGGTTCAAAGTGTAATAAAGCATATTATAAATTAGAAGAATGTCTTGGCAATAGACTGAAAAACTCATATTAATGTACAAGTTCCAGTAGTGAAAAAATGCAATTAATATTTAGATTTAAAAAAAATTTTACAGTCCAAGACACATTGCCACTAATCTCCTTCAAAATAATCTCTCTAGTTTCTAACACACTTACTGTATCATTTTTGCCCACTTTTGAAGTGGTTCTGGAAATAGATCTTGTAAGTATCTGTGGGTACACTGTGGTGGCTCCTTTGATATCCTGAATCAATTCAATGGTGGCCATTTTGTCTTTGGGGAAGAATCAGAGGTCATGCTGTTCCAGATTCAAAGAATATGGAGGAAAGGGCAAACTATATCATTTTTTATGAGTTTAGACTGACTTTCTTTTGGATGGCACACTCAAGCAGCATTTGCCATATTTTTGAGCAAACCCCATAAAATCACTCACAGAAAAAGACTTCTAGAACTGCTTCAGAAAGTGGGAATAACAAAGTCATATATTCAAATTGAGTGTAGTTTGAAAGGAATTAATGGCAATGCATTGTTAACTGATTTTTTTTTATTTTATGGAAAAAAGCATAAAGCAAAATTTCATAGCAAGATGACAGGAAAACAAGAATAGTTAATACACTGCATATTATTATTTTTAAAGTAGTTACTCAGAGTACAAGATATGCTCATAAAAATTCATCCATCAGTATTGGGGCAAAGGACTGGGAGTTTGGCTCAGTGACTTAAGTGCCTGTCTGACAGGCATGAGGTTGTGAGTTTAATCCCTGGTGCCACAAAAAACAAAACAAAACAAAACAAAACAAAACAAAACAAAATTGGTGCAAACCTTTCTTTTCTATGAACTAAGAGCCACTAATAGTAAAAATAATTTTCATTTTTCCTCCCTTTTCTCTTGCTTCTTTTCCTCTTTTCTCCATTCTAGTTCCTTTTACTTTTCAGCAATTTCTTCCCATTTCACAATATCTATTGTACATTTTAGACCTTGTTTACTACTTCAATTTCTCACACCAGGGAAATAACACGATGTTTATACATGTTACTCTGATTTATATCACTAATGAGTATGGTCTCAAGTTGCATCCATTTATCTATGAAAGTCTTAAATTTATTCTTTTTTATAGCTGAGTAATGCTCCAATATATAAAAAATACCACATCTTTTTTATCCATTTGTCAGTTGATAGGCATTTGGGTTGTTTCTAGAATTTACCTATTACCAATTGTTCTGCTGTAAATATGGGTGCATATATATCATGGTGGTAGAGTGTTTTTAACTTTTCTGGGAAGATACCCAGAAGGAGAATATCTGGGTCAAATGAGACATCTAATCCAAGTTTTTGAGAAATTTTCACACTGATTTCTACAGTGGTTGTACCAGTCTACATTTCCATCAAAGGTGGAAAAGGGTTCCTTTTTTCTGGCAGCCCCACCAGCATTTGTTATTGGTTGATTTTTTGATGATAGCCATTGTTTCTGGAGATGCAATCTCAATGTTGTTTTAGTTTGCATTTTTCAAATGACCAATGATGTTGCATGTTTTTTCATATAGTTGTTTGCCATCTATATTTCTTTATCTGAGAGTTGTATATTCATCGCAGAAGACCAGTTTTGAATTGGGTCTTTAAATTTGGGGGGGTCTGATATTTTTCAGTTCTATATATGTTCTAGGTATAAGTCCTTTGTCTGGGGGACAATTGGCTAAATAATTTTTCCAATCTGTGGGTCACCTTCTCATTCTGTTGGTGATTTCTTTTGAAGTGCAAAAGCTTTATAATAAGATGATATCCCAGTTCTTAATGCTTTGAATTGTTTCTCATATAGTTTGGGTTTTCTTTAAAATATTTTTTAATTTAAGCATTCATTATCTATGTTGAGCATATCTGATACTCAGTATCACAAATCTATGATTATTTAATTAATTATCTGTGACCTTCTTGCTTGCCTGTGTCTTAATAGGAAAAAAGTACATGTAACTTAATGTATTAACGTGATGTTTTGTGGAATGTCAAGATAATCCAGGTCTTTGTGAATTGTAACAGAAGACAGAGGAGCTAATATATGCTCTGACAAAAATTAAGTGGTGAAAGTGGGATGGATCTAATCAACATTTCTTTTATTAATGCAAGGAGAAACAAATGCTTTTTACTGCACACTAATAGCCTGTTTTTGAAAGAAATATTTTTTAAAAAATCTGTCACTTTGTCATTTTGGGTTTTTGCACTAATAGAGAAGCTTACAAAGAGGGAAAACCATGCTGTGGTTAAAAATCTAAAACTTGATTTCCAGGAGGTAGTCCATGTTTCAAGTTGGGCATATTTATAATCACAGGAATATCATTCAATGTCTCTTTGCCATGATATAATTATCAGTGTGGTATTTCAATTTGGGTACTGACAAGGCTAGTATCTTTTCTCTCAGTCACACTTGCCAGGAATTTGAAGTTTTCTTCATTGCACAAGACAAAGAAGTAAGACCCAGACAGACTGCTGTTCATAAGGTGAGAAAATTTAAAGGACTGGTGAAGAATGTAGATGGTAAATATCAATTTTGGTTCTGAGACCAACTGTGAAATTTGGGATTGCATCTGATTTTAAAATCTTTTTAATTTTTTGAGGGAATCAAAATTGATAACTTCAAAGGTTTGTTATTCTGGTAGTGGTTTTGTGTAGCATAAGAAATGTTATTTAATTGGAATGAAGGACAACTTTCACATTCAGTTAGTTCACCACTCTTAGTAACATAACCCTCATTCACTGCCTTTAGAGAACAGGGAATAAGTCCATTACCCTGGACTTGGTGACCGTGTTTCATCTCTGAACATCACAAGCTGTCTTATGGCTGTCATTGAGAGTAAAAGGGATATAGATATGACCCTCTTGTGCCCTGCTGGAATTAGCTGCAGCAACTCCAGCATCCAGAACAACTGGAGAGGATTCATATAGCCAGAGATGTCCAGGTCCTTAGTGGCCATTTTTAGGTGAATTATTTTCCTACAAAGTTTTGTTCAATAAGAGAAAAGAAATGAGAAGGAACTACAGAGAAACACCTTCCTTTACTTTCCTGATGAAACTGATATGTTATCTACAGCACAAAATGATTTCTCGAAGTTACACCAGGACTGAAGAGTTATATTTTTTCTTTTCTTTGAGACAGTGTTCAGTAAAACATCAAATTCTTCTGTCTTTCCTCACAATGCTGCTTTTGTGTGACTTTTCACTCCACTGATAAAAATTTGCCAGTAAGATTTGCCTTGTGCTCTGCTTTCTAGGAAACCAGGGTCAAAAAGTAATATTTATGGGGCAGACAGATAATGATCCAATTTAGGGCAAGGTAAGGGACAATTTAAGCTCTTATAATTACATGAGGCATGGAATTTATGCCTTGAGTCACTAACACTATATCTCATGATATTACTGTGATAAGGCAGTACCAACAAAACAAAACTGAGTCTATAATACAGAGGATACTTAAAACAATGTTTTTCAAAGAGAGGCTCTTTGTGTTTGTTTCATTGTGAACAGATGCAAAAAATAAATTTTCTCCTTAGTGAGCTATAAAAATATGCAAAGAAACTGTCAGTGATGATCTTTAACATGATATTGGCTTTTTAACTCATAACGGGGAAAATGCAATAAATGTGGCTGCACATAGATGCTAATGCAAACGTCCATCACAAGCACGGACAAAGCAAGAATTAGGAACATAATGATACTTAGTTGTTCAGTGTAGTCTTATAGGGTGTCTAAGGGTATAGGAGTAAGTAATTATTTTACACATCCAGAAGAAAAATGTGAAAATATTTTCTGCTCTTGACTGTAGTATCATGTTTTTAAACCACGGTCAAAAACTACCAGTTTAATTTATCCTAATATAAGAATACACTTGAAAAAAACAGATAATGTTCTCATTAAAAATACTTGAAATAGAGAAAAGCCTTCAGCTTGGAAATCATCTCCTGGATTCTAGTGTAGACTCTTCAGCTTCCACTTGGATCCTTCAGTCTCCCGGCATAGACTCTTCAGCCTTCCACTGCAGACCCCTTGCAGACCCATCAGCCTCCTGATATAAACTTTCATAGGACACTGTGGTGAGTTCCAGACCTTGGACTAAAACCATCAGTTTCCAGGATGCAAACACCCTCTGCATGCTTCCTCATCCAACTTTGTGGCTGACCATTCTAAGCCAATCCTGTGATTTCTTATATATTTGTATATCTTGTGCTATATCCGTGTTTCTAATAAAATCCATGGGCTCTAGGTCTTCAGCTGGATTCATGTAGGACATTGCCATGGGACTCAGGTCAACCGATTCTTTGTGTGGACAGATTTGCTGCACTCTTTTGCATTTGAATTTGGCAGAACATTATAAAGTAATCCTATAAATTTTGTGTCCTGTATTAAATTTTATCCCTTGTAAATTCTGACTACAACAAATTTGGTACCAAAGAAAAGGGATCATTGCTCTGACTATCTGACCATATTGTACAAGAGTCACTGGGAATGGCTTATGGGAAGAGTTTGGGAAGGTTCTGAGATGTTCCCTGAAAGAGTAGCACTGGAATGGCTTAGTTGTCCTGTCGGGAAGATTCTAGTCAGAGCTCAGAAGACCAGAAAACCAGTAAAGACTAGGCTCAGGAGATTTCTTCTGGGATGAAGTACTAGATTGGCTGCTGGACTCCATACAAAGTGTGTTATGGTTTGGCAGAAAGTTTGTCTGCATTTTGCTCTTGTCCAGAAACTTTTCCTGAGACTGCAATTAAGGGTGGTGGACTAATCAATCAGAAAGAAAAAAAAATTCAAGGCAGTCAAATATTGAGGCAGTGGCATTGCTACTTTTGGGGACTTTTAGCCAGATCTATGTTGAGAATCAAGGGCAAAGAGACCAGCATAATGATTTAAAATGTTGCAAGTTTGGCAGGAAGCGAAGCTCTAGTAAAGCTGTGGACCCAAAGGATGGAGCAGAGGAGATCTTAATTGCTGATAAGGAACCACAGAATAGGAAACATGGTCTGAGGTACAACAAGAAGCATGAGGACTCCACCCTTTGCAGCCTCAAAACTGCAAAAGTAAGACTGCTTCGAGGAGAAATCTGAGGAGCACAATGCTCCAGAGTGGCGGCAGCATAATTTGTACTCACAACGGGATTTAGAGTGCTCAGAGGTCTAGGCAGTAGACCGTTACAGCCAAGAGAGAGGGAAACCTGGCTACTACTCCAACAGGCAGCAGACATTGGCATCATCCACTGGTTTTAGGTGAATGCAAAAATGGAAGGCCTAAATTTCAGAAGGCCTCAGAGGCCAGGCAGTATTTTCCCTAAGAGGGCATTGTGTGAAGCTGTGAATGTGAAACCAAAGGTGCAGTAGAGACCCAAGAAATTTGGAGGAGCAAGAAACGAGGCTTGTTTGAGGAAAATGGCAAGGAAGAAGAAAGTGGGTCCCCCAGAAAGCCATGGGAACAGAAATGCCATAGAGACATGCAAGTCTTTTGGAGCTCACAACTTGCCACAGTTTGCATTGGATATGGCACATGGAATACAGGACTTAATATTTGCTCTGCTGAATTTTACACTTGCTTTGGTCCCAATCATTTGTATCCCTCTGTTTGTATCTTTTTGCATGGAAATATCTATCTTGTGCCATTGAATGTTGCAAGCATTTAATTTATTTTTCATTTGCACAGGATGCTAAGAGTGTGCCTTGTATCTCAGAGGAGACTTGGGACTTGGACTTTTCAGCAATGTTAAAACTGTTAGGACTTTGGCCACTCTTAGAGATGGACTAAGTGCCTTTTGCATATAGAGATGTACATTGATCTTTGTGGGGCCAGGGGTGGAATGTTATAGTTTGTGTCTGGATGTCCCCTCAAAACCTCATGTGGCCTTAATGGTGGACATCTTGGAGGAGATTAAATCTGGAGTTTGTGATTGGTTTGTTGTCTAGTGCTGTGATTGGCAGTGTGAGTGCTACATCCACCCTAAGATATGTTACCTACATACAATATAAGGGAAGAAAAGAGGCTTGCTCCTTCCCTTTTGCTCTTGTTGCTTTTTGTAACTTCCATAACTATGAACGGTTACCCCTCTGCCATGCCACCCTGCTTTTGAGCCAGTTGATTATGGAGTGAAACCTCCACAAACTGAACTAAACAAACATTTCCTTCCTTAATTTTGGGAGTTGGCTATTTTTTCCCAATAATGAGAGAGAAGTAACTGAGACAACGTCATTAAAAAACAGAAAACAGCACTATATTCTGACTCCAATCTTTTAACTTAATCATACATTTGCCAGTGTCAAACTGCAAATATAACCTGAACTTGACTTTTATACTAGTCACTAGTAGAAAAGAAGAATGGGTATGATTGCATTTAACTGCCAAACATGTTTAACAAGTATGAATGGTGTATTTAAATATAAATATTTATGTTCTTTGTATGTTTTCCACAATTAATGTATCAAATAAATGGAAAAGAAAAAATAACCTAAGCAAAATGCAACAATGCATTTCTTTATCTTATACTATTCACATAGGAAATGCTATAATAATTTCATTAATTGAAAAAATTAATTATGCACTCCCAAAAATTTTCAAGTGTTTGAAGATTATGAATATAGTTTACTGAATCAAGTGTGTATGTGTGTGTGTGTATGCCAGTGCTGAGGATCCAACTTAAAGTCTGCCACATGCAAAGGAAGCACACTGCTAGTGCAGTATACTTTTAGCCCAGAATCAGGATTTTTAAACTATTGAGCTAGGATAAAGTTACCTGACAGAATGTGATGTTGAGATCCATTGTATAACAATGCATTCCTTGATCACATCTACTGTTTTACAGTGAAAATCATAGTTGCAATATTTTTATTAAAGATTTCTTTTCAACCATACATGCATTTTTCCTAAAAAGCATCCACCCTTAGCTGTTCTAAACTTTTATTTGCTTTTATTACTCACTCACACACACACACCTTGTCTTTTTGAGCTTTAAAAAATATTAGCATTACATTTTCTTAAGTTCATGTACACCATTGATATTTTGTCCTCATGGTTTCTAAGAACAAGAATCAAACCTTTGAATCATCATCTGGCCCAACTTCTATAAAAATCTTGTTTTCAGTGGATAAATCATACACATTTACATCTAGAATTAAAGGTTTTATATATTTATTTGTAAATATATATATATATTCGTTATAAGAAGAAATGAAAATTTTTGTTATTAACAGGCTTTTGAGGATGCCATTCAAAACAAAGTTATAGATTCAATGTAAAATAATTCATGACTGTAGGAGACTATTATTTATATAGATATTTGCAAGTGATTGATCTAAATAACTTATGGAAGTGCAACTGACCCAGAAGAACACAGCACAGTGGGAGCAGGAGAGCACTCCCTCACCTGCTTGAGATTGGTCAACTTCTCGGGTTCAGTGCTCCTTCCACTGCCACATTTAAATTAATCACAAGGAACTCTGGAGCAACATACTCAAGAGTCCCTCTCCCAGGATGTCTCAGCACTCTGTGAGTGACTCACATCAGTTTTACTTCGAGACCCAAAGAGAGGCGCACAAGGGACAGGGCTCCTCATCAGAAATCTGAAGGCTTGATTTATCTGTGTACCTTGTGCTTTTCCTGTTGTCCCAGTACCATTTTTTCTGTTTGTGGCATATTTTGGTTTCTGATGGCACAGATCCACCCTGAGCACTTTTTCCCATTATCTTCAATAAATGTAGCTGCTTTTTGTTCACATTTGATGCATACTTGTATTTCTTTGCTGATCATGCACAAGAACCTGGAATCTATCTTTTTGAT
>RJWM01020187.1:0-37593 GCA_004363535.1 Dasyprocta punctata
AATTTGGTGATAGTTGATACTTAACAATATTCATTGTGTCCCAAATCATACCTTATTTAAATTCATTAAGAAATTTTTCATAGTTTTCAGTGTATTGCATAAATTGTTAAAATTACCTCTAAGAATTTTATATCCTTTAAGGTCATTGGAATTGCTCATTTCAAGTATCTAGAAACACAATTGATTTCAGTATGCGAGTCTTGTGCAATGTGATGTTATATCATTTAGCTAGTTTGAGTTAGTGTTTCTGCGTCTTTAGGAATTGTGCATAGGATGATAGTCAACAGACAATAATACTTTATATAAACCATAAAATCATTTTATCTCTTCATATACATATATATTTACATTTGTTTCCCTGGTACTTCAAATAACTATGTAGAAAATATTAAGTGGGAGCATATATATTCTTGCATTTTTCCCAGTTTTACTAGAAAATTATTCAGGATTTTATCATAAATATAGTGTTAGCTATAGGGTTTCTTTTGTAATTTGCTGAAAGCTTTTAGAGTGAATGAATAACACATTTTTGCAGAATATTTTTACTGCATTTGTTGAAATGATTATATATTTTTCTCTGCTGTTTTCCACATGAGGAATTGTGTTTGTGGAGTAGAAAGCTAAATCCATCTTATAATACTAGGATAATATCATTTCATTTCATTCTCATGTGTTATCTCTTATTTTATGGTATTTGATTTAATTTTAAATATTGGGTTAAAAATTTTAGCATCTAGTTTTATGGGAGTATTGGTCATCTGTTTTGCTTTTATGCAATGCATTTGGATATGCTGCATTCAAAATGCTGTGGAAAACATTGCCTCCTCCTTTATTTACTGAAAAAAACTTATGTAGGACTACTTTTTCCTTCCATAATCAATAGAGTTCTTTTATGAAGCCAATTAGGCCTGGCATTTTAGTTTAGGAGTGCTTTTAGGTAAGGAATTCAATGTTTAACATATACAGAATCATTCATGTGTCTGTTTCTCTGATTCAATTTTATCATTTGTGCTTTTTCAATTCCTACAGATTTCTAGGTTTATTGGAATAAAGTTATTCACAATATTCTTTTATTATATTTTCACGACTATTCAATCAGAAGCGAGATTACTTATTTCAAACTTAATAATGATAATTCGTGTTTTCTTTATCTCTTGAGAAATACTCTAGAATTTTTCAGATTCAGTTTCTTTGACCCTTTTAAAGACCTAACCTTGAATTTTATTAGTCACAGCTGCTTTTTTTCCCTGTTTTTACTTTTATTTATGTTTGTCTTCTTACTATTTGGTAGTTTTAACTATTTGAGTTTTATTAACTCTCTTTATAAAGCCTTTTATAAAGGAAACTTTACCGCATTGTTATATAACTTTTCACATTACCAATATAAACATTAAAATATATAAATTCTCTGAATATACTGCTTTAACTATACACTAGAAATTTTGAAATGCAATTATTTTCTTTACATTGAATCCCGAAAATTTTGTTTTCCCTTGTGATTTTTCTTTAACCTAAGCAGAATTTAGAAGTGTGTTGGCTGTTTTTAAATATTTGAGGCTTTTCAATTATATTTCTCTTACTGATTTTTGTTTTTTGCTTGTTTCTCTTATGATAAAAGAATATTTTCTATATGATTTCAGTATAAGAAACTATGCAATATTTAATCTTCTGTGTCTGATTTATTTCACTTAGCAGTATGATTTCAAGGTACATCCATCTTTTCTACAAAGACTCAAATTTGTCCTTCTTTTATGGTAAAGTAGTACTATTTATGGCAAAGTAGTATTGCATACAAACACCACATTTTCATTACCCATCCTTCTGTCAGTGGACATATAGGCCAGTTTCAATATTTACTTACAGTATTATGAACTGTGCTGCTATAGCATGGCTATTCATATAGCACTATAATATAATGTCTTTAATTCTTTTGGGAAGATACCCAGAATGGGAATAGCTGACTTGAGTGGAATTTCTATTTTTAATATTTTTAGGAATTTCCACAGTGATTTTCATATGTACAGTCATAATTCATATCCCACAGCCTCATTATCTTCTGAGGTTTTTTTTGGATTGTTGAGGATAGTCATTTTTTTCAGATAAAATGGAATCTCTGTTGTTTTGATTTGCATTTCTCTAATGGTCAAAGAAGTGTGCACTTTTTCATGCACTCATTAACCATTTTTACTTCTTATAAAAAGTGTCTATGCCAACTGTCAGTTTTTTTGATTGGGTCTAAATTTTAAACAGAAATATTAATTTAAACTCTATTTAATTATATGCTTATTTACATTTATCTTAACTTTATCACTAAAATATCTAGAAGCAATAACACTACAGTAAAAATTAATATTTCTGACACTTAGATCTTGGTTTTGAGCTCCAAATTCTCACTAAAAAATCAGAAGTACTTGAGGAAATGATTATATTCAAATCTGGAGTATAGGAAATGTAAAGTATTAGCCTGCTATTCCATAAAGCACAAATTTAATCAAAGGCTAGCAGAGTTATGACAGAACTACACAACGGCATTTTTGAGGGACTTAGTCTAGCTATTTTTGAGAATGGTACTTGAATATTGGTATTTGGCTATTAAAAATAATTATTTTGTTTAAACGTAAAAGATTGTGAGACATTAAATAAATAATAAATAAAAGCAAATGTCAATAGTCAATGAACAAATCATTTAGAACATGAGAAAATCAATTAAAAAATTCAGTTGCTCTTTTTTTTTTTTAATGTCAACTAATAAGACTGGCAAACAGATTAGTAGTTTCCAGGGGTAAGGAAAAGTTGGAAAGTAGGTGTGGCTATAAAAGGGCAAGATAAGGGGTAGAAACTTTTCTGATCATGACTGCGTCGATGTCAATATTGTAATTGAGATATCATACTATCATTTTGCGAGATGTTCCCTTTGGGACCACTGAGGAAAGTATACATAGAAATTCATTGTATGACATTTCTTATTACCGCATGTAAATCTACAATTTTTTTAAAGTAGCTAATTTTTTCTTTTCTTTTTTTTTTTTTTTTTTTGGTATCAGGACTTGAACTCATGACCTTATGCTTGCCAGGCAAGCGCTGTATCACTGAGTCCTAAAGTAGCTAATTTTAAAACAAAAAAATTAAATCAAATGTAGTTCAAATATATAAATAAAACTATGGAGATTAGTCTAGATTTTAAAATATTAGAAATAAAAGAGATAAATGAAAACAACAGCATAACCTATTGCTGAATTCTAATAGCTGATACTCTCTTTTGTTCCATTTTTCTTCAAGTTCAAATTTTTCAAAATTAAAAAATTGTCCTCGGTAAGTAAATTTTAAAGTTGCTTTGATTAGAAACTGATGAATTAAGTCAATTCAGCCAAAAATGATAGTATGTTAACCTCACCTGTTGAATTTTCTTCTCTTTATGATCAACTAATTAGTTAATACTCACTATTCTCAGTGACTTTCTTCACTATCTTATACTTGCAAAAGATAAAGCAGTGGTCTTATCTGGAAAAATAAAATATCCATCAAATTAATAGAAATACTTGCTTGATTTATTATGCAGAGGTGATGGCAAGGTTTTGATTTGGGAACTCAAAAAGAATAGGAATCCAGAGAAGATATGCCAGTCTTTTATTCCATTTTAATTGTGTGTGACATCCATAGTCCAAATCAGCTGGTATGCTGAACTCAGAGCTGCAGTAGAATGATCACAGTAGACATTAATTCTGTTTGCACTGCAAACCAATATTTTGTCTCTTTAATTAAAAGCTTGTCTTGTGGCTCTTAAGTAAAGAATGCTTAAAATTATTCATCACTATGCTCCCCCAAAATTAAAAGGAACATTTGCTAAATCAAGTTTTTTATATATATATAATTTCCTGGTAAACTCATTATAATCTTCTTCTCCCAACTCCTGCAGTGTAGGAATTGAACTCGAGTTCTCACATATGTTAAGCAACCCCTCTACCACGAAACTACATTTCTAGTTGCATCTATAGCCCTAGTTCTTTCTGTTGTTTACAGTTTCACTATTTGCAAATCTCATCAAAATTTTCAGGGATATAATGTTTTAAATTATTAGTTGCTTAAATATTAATTTCATTTAGACCGTAACACCAAACTGTCATACTGTCATTATCTTGTGTCTTGGATTTTGAATTACTATAAAACAAGAATGAATAGGATGAGTGTTTGGTCAAAGCTAACATTAAGGTCCTAATATTAAGTTTTATTCTGATTGTCAACATTTGGGGATGGGTTCAATTACATCCTGGATATGGGCTTTAATGATCTAATGGGACTAGGAGCTCTGCTCACTATCTTTTTAGTGGGCTGTTCTCTGAGCACATACAAGCAATGATTTGTATTGTGAAGCAGACCACAGAGTGAAGAACACTCAAAACAACGCACTTATATCAGCAATTCAGCAGCTGATATCATTTTCATGAGTCAGTAGTTAACCTTCATTTTTTCTGATAAAAGTCCAGAGAATAAATAATTTAGACTTTGTAGGCCAGACTTCTCTGTCACAAATACTCAATTCTATCCAAAAACAGCCATGGACCATACATAAATGAAGAGATATGGCTGTGCTCCAATAAAATTCTTTAAAAAAATAAGCAGCCTCTTAGACGGCAATTTGCTAACCTCTTTCATAGATGATAAGTCAATTCAATTAGCAGATATCAGTTGTTATAGAATTTGATTTCTGAAAATACAGAATTGAAGAAACTGAAATAAGTTCTTTTCAGAAGATACAAAGTAAATTACTTATGATTTCTCATTTTGTCTTCTTTACCCATTGTTCTTTGACATTTCCATAAATGCATAAAAGATTTTTTTTAAACCCTAGAATGCTATATAGGACAAAGGAATCAACTAACCCCAAGTAAATCATTTGTGTATTTTCACTCATTTTGCCCTATAAAACCCTGCAAAGTTAGTGTTTTTCCTCTGGCTCACACACTGACAAAGATTAAATACTGAACAAGTGTAACTTATGTATTGGGGCCCTGTATAGAAACATGGAAAAAATATAAAAGGAATGTTTTCTGATGTGTGCAGTATTGAAACACACTGATACATTTTGGAAGAGTGGTCTCAGTCTACCAGTCTATTCCTGCCGGGTGCACATCAACTCAGTCTGGCATGTAATTCTTCAAAACAATAGCTGCAAAAGGCCTAAATGAAGGGATGAATAATTTTGAGCATTCTTTTCTTAACAATCACAAGACAAGCTGTTAATTAAAAAGACACAATAATAGCTTGCAAAAGTAAACAGAGGCCATACCTACTGTGATCATTTTATTATACTTCTGAGTTCAGCATACTAACTGGTTTGAACTATGGATGGATGACACACAAAATTACAAAGGAATAAAAGACCAAGGTATCTTCTATGGTTTCCTAGTTGTTTTGATGTTGACCCAAATGAAAACCCTGTCATCTTCCTATTGATTTAATGAAGATTCTGTTATCCAAGATATGGTTGCCACTATATCTTCTATGGGTTGAGCTTAGTACTATTTCAGAGTGTGGATTCTTGAATCAAGCTCTCTGATGTTGAACGCCAGCTGTGTGATATTGGACAAATCATAAAACCTCTCTGTACTTTACCTTCTTCATCTTTTAATAAGGGTAACAATATTGACCTCCAAGATTGTTTAAAATAAATAAAGACATGTAAATCACTTAGAAATCCTGTTTAAAAATTGGGAAAATACTAGTGTTGAGTCAATTTATGTCAACGTATTTTCAACCTCCATTCTGAAGTTTTAATTCCTTCTAACGTTTATAAAGAAAGAGACTGAAGGGACCATGGCATGGTAGATATACATGAGAGAATAACTGAAAATTCCTGATCTTTAATTAATACTTTTCACTATGCTTATCAAAAATGGTGGTTCAAGTATATTTCATACATGTCATGTCTTCTTTTACTATGGTATTGGCACAAAAATAGGCTTTTTGCAAAAAATATCCATATCTTATTTGGAAAAACTTATAAATTGGTTTTGAAACAACTTTGAAATTTGACACAAAACTTATAAATTGGTTTAGAGATTTCTCCTTATCTCCAACTGCTATAATATGATCATAGTGTCTACCGAAACTCAGAACTTTGCATTCTGCATGTATCTGAAATGGACTGTGCCCTGTGCTAGGCATGCTATTTATACTCCACGACTCTACTCTGAGAACACATTTTACAATGAAGGGTATTAAAACATATAGAAATGACATCTAGTAGGCTCCTGTTACATAATAGGTATTTTTGTGGTGTATTCCATATGTTGCTTTGCTTAATTCTACAGCCCTTTTAAAGGTAGTGTTACTGTATTTTCAGAAAAACAAACTAAAGCTGCCAAAAATCCTACATGTAGCAACTGCAATATAACCTGTTTTGAATGTTCCATATCTCGATTCTTTCTACACTATTATATTTCTCCAGTATTTTAGAAATAATTTTAAATTTTAATCATTTTTTTCATTTCTTTTTCCCTGCCACACAAGTGCCATTGCAGTAATTTATTACTCAGCAATAGATAATCAGTAAAAATGTTAACCAAATGATGTACTGCACAGTTGAAACCTCATTTCTGTCTCTGAAAATTGATTTAACCAATAATCCTTGAGGTTTTACTTAACAGGATTCAAATAGTGTCCCTGCTAGCAACCAGTTCCTTATCTATTGGGGGAGGAATGGAAAAAATTTTAAAACCAGACTTTTAAAAAATTAAGTCTAAGGTAATTAAAAATGGAAAAATAAAGATAATAAAAAACTTACAGCACAAACAAGCAATAGTTAATGAGCACAAAGCTGACTATGGAAAAAGATTAGTAAAATTGATTAATATATAATGAAGATGATTAGGAGACACACAGAGAGAAAAACTTAGAGCACAAATTATCAGTATTAAGAATGAAAGAAAAGGGAAACATCAGAGTGCCACACACGGCCTGGTAAAGCACTGCCCAGCAAACCAAACCATCCAGGGAGCCTTGGTGTGCCATGTGGGGCCTGCAAAAGACCCTCCCCACAACCTTAACCAGTTGGGGAACGTCAGTGTGCCCCACTGGGTCTGGCAAAACCCTGCCTAGCAAACTCCACCCAAACAGGGAGACTCCTTCCTGTATGGACAGACCATGTCATCTCAGGAAGCAACTAGGACTTTGCATTTGGCTGCCCTGGGGGAATAAAGATAATGACAAGTCAAAAGAACAAAATGCAATCTCAAACCTCCAGCCCATCCCAAACAAAAGAGACCTGTATAAATGATTATATAGTCAATTTCATGGAATGGAAATGTTAATTATCATTAAGATGATAATTTTCTCAAAGTTGCTATAAAATTCAACACAATCCCATCCAAAAGTCTAGCAAGATGCTTTTTAGACATTGTCAAAGAAATTATAAAATGTTTACAGAAGTTTACAGAATCTAGAAAAGCCAAAACAATTTTTAAAAGGCAGTTCAAAGTTGAAAGTGTTAAATACAAGTAATAACTTTATACTTATACTTTATAAGTACTAACTTTAGAAGATAAGTTAGATAAGAGTAACTCTTGGTATGTTATGGCATGAAGGGTGAACATAGGTAATAATTATATAATTTGAAATTCAAAAAGCTAAAAGAAATAATTTTAGATATTTTTATCATGAAATATATTTAAATTATTGAAGAGATATATATTTTTAACATGATTTAAACATTATACAATATATCCCTGCATCAAATTATCATGATATTGCATGGATATGTATAATTTTTATGATTTTAATGTGAAAAACAAATTTTAAAAACTTGTAATAATGCTATGGTGATCAAGACAATGCAATACTGATTTAATGTAAACAGATAAAAACAATAGTCTTAAAACCAGAAATTGACTCATATATAGTCAATTAAAATTTTAGAAAAAGGGGCTGGGAGTTTGGCTCAGTGACTTAAGCACCTGTCTGACAGGCACGAGGTTGTGAGTTCAATCCCTGGCGCCACAAAAAAAACAAACAAACAAAAAAAAAAATTAGAAAAACACAATAGCAATTGAGTAGGGAAAGCAAGTCTTTTGATCATATAGTTCTGAGAAATCTGAATATTCATGGGAAAAAATAAGTCACCATCCTTATATTTTATCACATGCAGAAAATATATTTGTGAAAATCATAGACTGAAAAGTAAAAGATGGAATTATAAAGCCTCTAGAAAAGCATTAAGTGATACAGTATCTCCATGAATTGGAATCAACAAAGTTTTCTTAGGTCCATAAAAAAGGTTTTTCAATTACATTTCAGTGGTGCCAAGGTTGAGAATCCCTAGGTTAGAATATTACTTTTCAAAATTTTTTCAATACTAAATATAGTTTAAGACATAATTCAGTAAACAAATTTGAAGAATGAACAGCATGTACATGAAATATTTACCCTTTACTAGTGATATATCCAAACTTTCTCTTCTATCCTCCTATCTTTTATTTATAAATGCTAATCTCAATTCAGCAAATTTCCTTCATGACATGCTTCTAAGTTTCAATCCTCAGTCAGAAAAATCACTCTCTGAAAGTTCTGAAAGAAGGTGAATGGTTGGAGCTCAGAAACCAAAGTGGGAGTTTGGAGAGTTGTACAAGTAGTGAGGTAGGCAGGGCAAGACCCCTATAGATTTATGGGCTTCATTAAAGATTCTAATTTTTGATCTAAGACTAGCAGGAAGACATTGAAAGAGTATGAGCAAAGGTAAGACAGAATTGATTTTTATTACAATAGAAAGCAGTACTAATAGAAATACAATGTAAGCCACATACCT
The DNA here is from genome assembly GCA_004363535.1 of Dasyprocta punctata. NCBI lineage: Eukaryota > Metazoa > Chordata > Mammalia > Rodentia > Dasyproctidae > Dasyprocta > Dasyprocta punctata. Next base: position 8,801 of record RJWM01020187.1, read on the forward strand.
AATAATAAATTTTCTAACATTCCTGGGTTTTACAAGGTAAAAAGAAACTCTAAACTCAGTGGATCATTTCCACATGCCATCAGTGTAAAAAAGTAGAAATGAGATGATTGGCATACTTTTTTATACTAACTGATTTATATTTAGAATTTTGCACTTCCAACATGTTTCAATTTAGATTATCCATTTGTTTCAGTGGCTAGTACTAGAAATGTCTTCTAGAAGTATAGTCATGAAGAATAGATGGGAACAGAATATGAGTGAATATTGCAAGCTCAGTTAAGAAGATAATTTTGAGATCTGCCTCCACCTGCTGGCTGTGGACAACAGAAGGCTTGCTTCCTGCAGGCAGCCAGTGGGAACAAGGACACGCAGCCAGGTAAGCCCTGTGCTCCCCAATCGCAGGCCACCATTGGAGGCCCTTGCTTCCTTCAGGCAGCCATCACCCGCCGAGAGAATCAGACAAACACAACCCTGTGTGCCTGCCACCAGCACGGGAGTCCCAGTGTATACATGAAGGTTAAGGTAAGCAGCCACACCACCACACATCCCTGTCAATCAGGGATGCCCCAGCGTAGCAGCACAGGTCTGGAGAAACCCACTCCATGCCCTGCTACCTCCCTGTAAACCTGGGGTCAGAGGAACACAGGTGCCTGTCCCATTTCCCTACACAGTGAAGGGGCAGTCAATGTGGGAAGTGACTGGGACCCCACAACCAGCTTGTTGGGAAGAACCTAGGAGAATATCAAGATGAAGGAGCAAAAGGCAATCTCAGACCTCCAGATCACACAGAACAAGTCTGGGAGATACACTCATGGAAGAAAATGGAAGTCACACACCTGAAACCTCCAAGAGGATAGCAACTGAAGTAAAAAAACAACTTCATGAGACTGTAAAAGTAATCAAATCAGAAATAATACCTCAGGTAAAAGAAGAAATCACAAACATAATGAAAGTATTGCTCAGCATATCTGAAGAAGACATAGATAAAAGAGAGAAGCATAGGAAAATAAGCTGGCAAAACTGCTTGAAAACGACTGAAGATAGACTTTCAGACCTTGAAGACAGGATTGCAGTTAGCGGTCATAAGGAGGGATCTTTTAAAAATAACAAGGAAACAGGAAATAACAATTCAATGGCTGCAAGACAATGTAAATATAAATAATTTAAGAGTGATAGGTATCAGTGAAGAAGCAGGGGTCAACACAAATGAAATAAAAAAGCTATTTACAGAAGTAATAATAGAAAACTTCCCAAACATGGGAAAAGAATCTGGTATGCAGATAAGCAAGGCATATAAAATCCAACAAGCCATAACCAAAGTAAATCTACACCCAGACATATAATAATTAAGTTCTCAGAAATTCATCACAAGAACAGGATATTAAAAGCTGCTGGAGAAAAGAAACAGAAAACCATTCAGGATCACAGCAGCCTTGTCAGCACAAACATTCAAGCAAAGTTTGGAGTGAAATGTTTCAAATCCTGAAAGAAAACAACTTCCAACCCAGATTGATGTACCCTGCAAAACTATCTTGCAAAATTGATGGAAAAATAAGATACTTCTATGATAAAAACAACTGAAGAAATTCCTTACCACCAAGCCAACCCTACAGAGAGTGCTGAAGGATATTCTAGAGAGAGATAAAGATGACTATGGTTCCAGGAACAGCAGCAGAGGAGGATCCCCAAATAAAGACAGGCAACTGAATGAAGGGTAAAAGTGGAGGGCCAACAGCAAAATAGCATGGCAGGGACAAACCAATGTATACTGGTTGTAACCATTAATGTAGATGGCCTCATTTCAGCAATAAAAACAGGGAGAGTGGATCAAGAAACAAGATCCATCAGTCTACACTATACAGGAAACACATTTAACTTGAAGGGAAATTCACAGACTGAAAATCAAAAGGGAGAAAACAATTGTTCCACGCTACAGGAGACCAGAAAAAAAGTAAGGGTAACTTGCCCATCAACTGCAGAATGGATAAGAAAGATATGGTATTTTCATACAATGGAAGGCAATCCAGCTATAAAGTAGCATAATCTCAAGGGTCTTGTAGGTAAATGGATACAGCTGGAGGTCATGTCCATGGGCAAAACACTTTGAACTCATAACAGAAGGAGTTAGTGGAATCCAAAAAACACAATAGATATTATAATAGTAATAGGGGAGGAAACACCTAGCAGGGAAAGGTGGTAACCAATGTTAATGTCTTATTTTCTTGTCTTAAACTCTTATAATATTTTCAATTTTATTTGGTTTGGTTTTGCTGTCTTGTTTTGTTAGATTTTACTGTGCCTGATGGTATGGGCAGCTATTTTTAACATAATGGGATGTATTATGGTAATCATAGTTGGTTTACTATTATCTTGCTTTGAAGTTCTTTCATTCGTTTGTTTAATTGGTTTTATTCTGTTTCATTTTGTTCGATTTTATTATGTGTGATGGTATGAATAGGTATTTGAAGAAAATGAGATAATATAGTAACCATTGTTCATTTTCTGTTGTCTACTTTTGAAGTCCTGTAGTGCTTTTTATTCCTTTGTTTTGATTGGTTTTAGTCTGTTTTCTATTATTTGATTTCATTGCATATGAGGGTATGGACAGCTATTTTGAAGAGAGCAAGAGACATTATGGTAGACATTGTTGATTTTCTATTGTCTTGTTTTGAGGTCCCATAATGCTTTCATTCTTTTGTTTTGATTGGTTTTATACTATTTTGTTTTGTTTGATTGTATTGTGTGTAAAGGTATGGACAACTATTTCAAAGAAAATGAGAGACATTATGGTAGCCACTGCTGATTTCCTGTTGTCTTGTTGTGAAGTCTGTGTTGCTTGCATTGTTCTGCTCTGATTTACTTTTTACTGCTTTGTTTTGTTTCATTCTCTTTAAAATAAAAAAAAAAAAGAAGATAATGTCATGGCCCATGGAAGCCTGACTTGAGTGGTAGGGTGGGGGAGGGAGTGGAAAGAATAGGGAAAGAAATGAGGAAAAGTTAGAGAAATATTTAGAAATAAAATAAGAAGAACCTAGTGATGATTTGGGATATTGGGTGGTGAGGCCAAACAAAATGGAAATTATCTGCATGTGACTCCTATATCTTGCCCTCGCAAGATGAGAAAAGTAAGCAGAGGACATCCTGTGTTAAGCCTCCTCCAGATGGACCTCAGAGTTCAATTAACTGTAAAAGGTTTTAAAAGCACAGTTTTCAAAAAATGACATTGCCTGTGATTCTACAATTAGAGAATGTGAACTACTAAGCTCCATAAAATCTCTATCTATTATTTTTTCTACAAAGTTTCACTTCTACAAAAATATAACTTCTCTGTCATCATTTTGACACTATCAACTGAAAGCTACATGTGAGTAGAGATCTTGGTTGCTGCAATATTCCAAGGCGCTAAAATGATACCTGGTATATAACATGTGTTTAATATGTGTTGAATGAATGAATGAATACATAAGTGGATGACTGCTTAGGTGAGTTCTGATATTTACCCTGGAACAGTTTCAAATGCTAAATAATTTGAAGTCATCTGATTGTGACAATAATCTTAACTCTGGATTTATCACTGAATTAAAATTCATTAGTTATTAGCTGGTAGTATTTATTAGGGTGAATGCATTTATCTTTCCTCATTATCTGCCCAAGCTTGCATATTTATGTGCATTAATGTTAATGTTTATGCCTATTTAGGTTATGATTCCTGGACTTAAAAATTTTTACAAATTCCACTCCTTTAAATTCTCGAAGTTCTAAAAATCCATTATCTCTTTAATTTGTTACATGTTAAAATCAGATGAAAGAATAAGCATAGATCATAAAAGTTCCTCCCTATCTGATTGCTGCCTCTGGAGCTGTGGTTCACTATTAATCACTCCATCTAAGCAAGAGAAATAATCACAGTATCTTAAATGATATTGCCATAGTTACATTTGAGAGCATAGGGTCTTATAAGAAATGTTTCAAATGTAAGTAGAAAAAAACCCATCTTTTTGAAATTTTTTATTACAGAGGTTACAGTCTTCTTATATAAAATGAAGATAGATTATATATATATGATGTATATATAATATATAGGTGATGCAGAGACTATATATATATATGTGTGCATATATATGGACAATACAATATAAAGTGATCTAAAGTTTTCATTTCTCATTTAACATTAGTTACTACACCTTTTTTTGTTAATGAGCATCTCTTTTCAGTGTCTCTCTGTGTGTTACAAAAATTGAACAAATTCTCCATCCTTGGATTTTAGATTACCTACAGATTTTTTTCCATTTTAAATAATTCTGCACCAAATATTTATACTGTTTTTTCTGTACTTGTTTTGTTATTTTTTAAAAAGTAAACTAGATAAGCGCCTGCCTGGCTAGTGCGAAGTTGTGAGTTCAATCCCTAGTTCCAATAATAAATAAATAAATAAATAAATAAATAAATAAAATAAAAAATAAAAAGTACACTAGAGAAAAATAATTCCCAAGTTAAAGGTTATGTAAATGTTGAGTTTTAGCCTGTTGCCTTGAGAAAGGTCGTGTCAATTTCTGTTCTCCCAGTAGTACAGCATTAGTCTCTAATGCCACCCACTCACCACTCACCTGATTTTTGTCACTTCAGTGAATGAGGAAGTGTCATCTCTTCTTCATGCTAACTTGCATTTACTTTACCAGTAGCAAAAGTACATAAATTTTAACCACATCTGGTTGATGGTTTGTGTTTTTGTACATCATTTATTCATGCTCTTAGTTCATTTTTCTCTTAGAAAAATAGTTTTCTCACCCATTCATAAATTAAATGCCCTTAATATATTAAAAATGTTAACTAACCTGGCAAAGTGACACAGCCTGAAGTCTCAGCACTCTGGGAGGCTGCAGCAGGAGGATCATAAATCCAAGACTAATCTGAACAATTTAGCAAGACTGTATTTCAAAATTGAAAAAGGGCAGGGGATAAAGTTCTGGGTTCATTCCCCAGAGCCCCCACTACCACTAGGAGAACTTCTTAGTTACATATTTTTATGCAATTTTAAACATTTACCAGTTGACCACTAACTAAGAAAAAGGGACTATTAAGTTTATATGTTCAGTCTATCAGTATTTATATGTAGCTTCTACTTTGATATCCCAAAAGAAAGTCATTCCTCAGTGCAGTTTACTGCTAAGACTTGAATGTCCTCACTACAAGTTGTGCTGTAGTTGAATCCCCTTATGATATACTAGAAAGGTAGAAAACTGGACTATAATATTTACAGGTGGTTCTTTTGGGAGATAATTAAAGTTAAATGATGTCAGAATGATAGGGTTCTAATCCAGTCAAACTGGATTAGATAAAACAGGGCAAGACTCAATCTCAGATGCTTGTTTCTCTCTCCATGTGTTGCACTGCCCCACTGCCTTGGACTCTGCAGAGTGCCCCAGCAAGAAAGACTTCACAGAATCTTGAATTTTCCAACTCTCAGAAACCTGGATACAATAAACCTTTTTCCTTATAAATTACCCAATGTGTGACATTCACTTATAACAATAGAAAATGGATTAAGACAGCTATATAAACACTTATCAATAATTTATGTTGTGTTAGTTTAATGGTTTCATTGTTAATATTTAAATATAAAATCCATATAGAATTAATTTTGGTAAATATGAAGTAAGGATATAATTTGTTTCTTTTCTTGAATGGTTAGCCAATTAGAATGCAAAGGCATAGTCATAATTCCTTACTTCCTGGCATGATTTTCCAGCTTATTATATGCAAAAATTGCTCTACTCAAAGGAGCAACATAGGACTGAGCAAAAGGGGAAGACACCTTAACAGAAAGATTACAACAGGAGACATCTATAAATATGATACATATGTCTAGTTTTTTAAGCTTTTTTTGACAAACACTGAATATGTATTATGAGAAGCCTAGATTAAGTATGAAATTAAAGCATAAAATAAATGTCTGAATTTATATTTTATCTCTCAGCTCTCATTTCTAGCTCTCTTAGTTTATTTAAAATGGCTTTTATAAAGCAGAGGAAATTGATTGGGAAGAAAATTTGCCAGCATTAAGCTTGAGCAGGTAATTGACTTTCTGTTGTTAATGGTATTTTATTAACTTCTTTGAAATATTAATCAAGAAAAATTCAACATCAAAAATATCCTTTTGATAGAAGAGTTCTCATTGTTGCTATTAGTAACTACACAAATTTGGATTAATGGAAACAATTTTAATTTTTTATTACAGAATTTTAAAAGCAAACAGAAGTGGAGAGAATATCATAATTTTGATATACCACCACCAGCTTCAACAATGTTTAAACTCTTAGAAAGGAATTTGGGTTTACAATAAAACTCAATCATCATCACCTAAATCTAACACATTTTCTTAAACTCTTCACATATTCATCTGTGATCCTGAATTGTCCTTTTCCTTTTTAAATATTTGCATACTTGATTTGTGATTCAAATAAAATGCACATATTTTGGTTCCTTAATATATATTCTGTGTCTTTTATAGTCTCTTTTAGCATCCTGAGATTTTAATCTTTACATTTTTTATTACTGATGTTGTTGAAGAAATTGGCTATTTAGCCATATAGAATCTCCCACAGTCAGAATTTAATTGTCTCTCCATATGAGATATAGTAGAAAGATAAGACTTAGAGAAATATAATTATTTTGTAGCCTATTTCATAGTTGATTTTGTGTATTTTTATCAGGCGATTAATACTATCTATTATATTTAACTACTGATAATGATCACTAACCTCCACTAATTTAACAATGGTAATAGTCTAATACCACAATTTCTTCTGTGATTAGCTGAACTATATTTGAGGAAACTTGACTTCATCAGTTACTTGGAAATTAAAAAGTACAGATCACCATGGGAAAGCCAAGGTAAACATTTGGATCTTTCTCTTTACTAGTTTTTCAAATAATGAACTATTCTCTAGCATCCAGAAATCAACATGATTTCTGATTTGTGCATGTTTGGTATTTTGAATGTATTACTTCCAATGGGTTGCAGCAGTAACTAATTCAAGAAAACTACTGAGTCATTTTGAATGGACTCTTTCTAACAAGCACAAAATATGCCATGTTTAACTTGTACATTACTTAAATCAGACCAAGAATACAGTCATTTATCTAAAACTCTGATTTCTGTTAGTGGAAAATGGTATTTCAAGAATTCAATATAAGTGATTTTAGAACTCAGTTGGGCTTACCTTTGTTTCTTGGCTATTTCAGAGGTACAATGAAGTAAATAGCTATCTTACTAAGAGATATTTTGAGACATTTGTGAGTTTGATCCCTGGTACCAAAAAAAAAAAAAAAAGGTATTTTGATAGATCATATTGAAGCTCCATTTCAAATTCAAGGCTATAGGCCTACATTTGTCTTCCCTCTTTGCCACGCTGAAAAATCATGGTTCCCAATGAAATTTAATTACTTATTTGGTTTGTTCCACATCACACATAAAAAAATCTCAGGATAATTATATCATTTGCACTACTAAAACTGTGATGATTGAAAATAACTTTTTTTTTTTTGCAGTTCTTTCTGGAGCATCTATTCTATTAGTAACAACTAATTTCTTCAGATTAGTGAGTTTTAAAGTAACTTGGGATAATTCTTTCTATGGGATTAGGTCAGATAGATGTAGAATTAGATTTTTTTTCCCATTTTGTTTTAGGATTTAAGATATTGCTTTGGTTGACAGGATACTGGTTTAGGTTCAGTTGTTCCATTTTATTTTAGATTCTAAGGTATTGATTTTAAATGTAATTTTCTGTTATAATAATGTGTAAAACTTAATAACATAAAGCCTAATATTAAAAACAAGGTAAATTTGAAGAGAGTTAGTTGTTCCCTCCACCCTATGGTAACATTTTAAGCAGTCATGGAAAATTACTACATTATAGAAGCCTTTTTTAAAAAGTATTGTGTTGGTGAACAATTGTATTAAATTGTCCTTTCAGTTTAGGTTGAGTTTATTAATAAGGATCACCAAAATTCAGGCAAGAAGCTAGGTTGACCAAGGCAAAATTAAATGACAATTTTATCTTTAAATACTTTTTCTATTCAACAATTATTGATAGTGAGCCTACCTTATAAAGAACACGTGTATGCACGAGTGGGAGTGGGCACACATACACATAGCAGGAAGCTTTTATAAGTTCCTAGTATTCTCCCCTTCTTTCCAAGAACTTTATGCTCTCAACCTGTCTTCAACTTCTCCTTGCTACCATGTTTACCTTTCCTATTCCACATTCATTTTTTATTCAAGAAATGTTTCATGAATACCTATCAAGTTCAGGAATGCCCTCCTCATACTGGGCATGCAGGTAGAGATCTACATTTTTGACTTTGCCTACTTCTTTTGGCATATGGTGAGGTCATCAAATCAGTTGCTTTAGTTGGTAATACTAATGGAGGTGTGTTGTGTCTCTTGGATGTGTTTTAATGAGGGAAAACATTTGCAAACTACTCCAAGGGCAATTGAATAATATTAAAGAGCTTTTACAGAGTATTGACATGGTCCAAATTGTTCAATGACATGGTGAGATTATATTACGAAAATATATGACTGAAAATAATGATATTAGTATGAAAACTACGGGGCATATCCAGTGAGAAAAGCCAAAGACAATGGCAGCAAAGATAATACAATTGTGTGGATCCTAGAAAAATTTACATGTTAAAACTAACAGGAGTAAACCTAATTCATGAGAGCAAAGAAAGATCCACAAATCACTATCAAGTGGATGTTTGGTAGTGGCAGACACAGATCTAAGGAACATGTGAGGAAAAAGCATCTTTGAAGAGAAATATGATGGTGTCATTTGTGGAAGTAAAATGGAGAAGTGAGCACTAATCAACATGTGTACTGCAATGTATGCTAGTATCTCAAAGGACTTTTATTAGGGGAATAATCTTACTGTCTTTTGCTTACCCCAAAAGAATTATAAATAACAGAAATTTAAAACAGAGGTGGAGAATTTAAAGCCAGTCTGGAAAGAGAAGTGTAGGTATAGGAGTGCTTTGGAGGGGAGAGGTGATCTTGAAGCTCTTCAGAGAATATTACAGTGAGAGCCCTATTTCATCTACTTGTTGGATCCACTCCTGTGTATACTTATCACACATCTGAGCCATAATGCACCACCAGCAAAAGCAGTGACCTGAATTATCTTTAATGAGCCAAAAATTTAGAGAAATGCAAAGACTGTTTTCCTTGATCTATTGATATTGACTGTTTCCCTAGTGCATTGGTGACAAGAGTCCCATGTTTGGCTTTGGTTTCATAGACACAGCCAAAGTGTATACCAATGCCTAACCTGACATATGTGAGAATGAGTACAATCTACTTGGGCAGCACAGAAGAAAGTAAAATGTGAAAGCAATATTAAAGGGAAAAAATGAAACTATATGCTATTTTATGTTTCTCACCCCGATTTCTCTTATGTGATAGACTCATCTCAGATTGATCGCTGAAGCTTTTCTTGATCCTAAAAATGTATAGTTTTTAAGCCTGTAAAGATAATGGATAAGAGCTAATATAGCTCTTTCCCAAAATATAATCCACTGGTTTTTCACCAAATATAATCTTTTTCTGGAGAAAATGTGAAAGGAATAAAAGCATTGATCTGAAGAAGTAACACAAACTCCATAAGAAAAATGAGAGAGATGAAAGCTTGTTGTGAATTGTTCTGGGAGGGCAGTAGCACCGATGGATAGATTGGTGCACATATTTTAAACTGTCCTCTTGTCTTCTGTTTGAGCCCTCACTTCTCTAAAATAACTATGTTGGCTTCATAGCTTCAGAAATCAGCATTAACTGTCAAGTCAAATGCATGCTGTCATCCTTTATTAGCGTGATAAACTGATCAGTTACCCTTGAGTATTCATTGGCCCAACCTCTTCTTTACCAAATTATCAAGGTTTTTATTGGATAATGTAACAAGATTTCCATCTAATGGTGCTGTTCCTATTTAAGAATTTAGAAATGAGAACACCTTTAATCCCAGCACTGGGGAGGCTGAGGTAGGAGGAGCATTGTGAGTTCGAGGCTGGCTTGGGCTACAATGCAAGCGCAAGGCTGGCCTGAGCTACATACTGCGACCCTGCCTCAAAAAACTAGGGCCAGGAGTTTGGCTCAGTGGCTTAAGCGCCTGCCTGGCAGGTGAGAGGTTGTGAGTTCCATCCCCAGTGCTGAAAAAAAAAAAAAAAAAGAATTTAGAAATGAATGCCTCTACAAAATTATTACCCAATGTAATGGAGAAAACAAAATTCATCTGAAGAATTCTGTGATGCCCATGGCTCCTTGGAATGTTCCCTTAGCACCTCCTAAACCATAGCTGACCTTCAGTCTTTCCCTTGGATCTGTCCTCATCCAGTTTTCAAGCTGGGGATCTAGTGCATAATGCTACCAATAAAATCAAATTGATGAGGGAAACAGAGTATATTGTTTAGCCTAATGGTAAATATTTTGTATTTTATTTTATTTTGTAATATATACATATATAATGTTTTTAAATACCACTTTGTGAATATGCATCAGTTTGGTCATGAGGTGAAATGTAGTATTTCTGACTATGGAATAAGGGCAAAACTATTTGACCTGTTATAGTTGGGGAAATATAACTTCACAGACAACTGAGGAGTAGAAACAAAAAGAATAGTAAATTGAACAACTGAAGAGTAAATTGAAGAAAGGCTATTAGAATAGATAATGTAAATAAGAAAGTAAATACATTGAGAAGAAACAGAAATTTTACTGAATAGAAGGACCAAGAAGCTAATATGGTATTGTTTCTAGTGTTTAATAGGAATATGTCAGTGATTGTAGAATTTTTTTGTCCACTAATATGTAATTTAAATTTGCTTTTAAAAAATCCTCAGATTTACAAAAGTCACCTTCAAGTCACTCTTCAGACGAAGTATTCAAATAAGAATAGAGCTTACTGAAGTGATCCTGAAAGTAATCAATTTTTTTTCTTGTACAGGGAATTGAACTCAGGACCTCACACTTGCCAGGCAGGCTCTTTACCTCTGAGTTATATCCCTAGTCCTAGAATAACTTTTTAAATTCTGTTTAAGGAAGACCAACATAAATGAAAATATATTGAAAATATACTGGCTCCAAAGGCTCTGAACTCACAGCTAGACACAAGGTCCTGGTCGTGCCACACTTCAGGGTGCGCTCTGCCTTGCCACTTGGATCCCAGAGATTTTGACCTCCAGCCAGTAAGGCAGAAGGTCCAGAACCTCACTAGCTGCACAGTGGATCAAGCTCTGCCCAGCCCACTGTCTCAGCACAATCCATCAGGGGAATGCCTGGTCAACCTCACAGGACACAAAGGTACCAAGCCCAGCCCAACCCAGAGCCCCAGAGCCACTCATCAGGGAGTGGCCAGCGTAGCTGCATGGCCTTGGAGAATATGAGCTCTAACCATTAGAATACAAGGCACAAGCTCCATTGTTCAGGGGTGCAGCCATGTGGAAGGTCCTGGAGGTTGCAAACTCCACCCAGCCAGGAGCAAGGCCCAGGCACCATATGCTGGGGGCATGCCCAGGCTTGCCCCATGCTCCAGAGGCTCTGAACCCCTCACATACAGATGCAAGGTCCTGGTGGTGCCACACTCTGGGGTGTGCTCTGCCCAGCCACCTGGGTCTCAGAGATTCCAAACCCCACCCAGTCAGGCATAAGACTGCAGCACCACACCTCAGGAGTGTGTCTCTGCTAGCCAGCTGGGTTGGGGAGGTTCTGAAAGCTACATAGCCAGGTTCTAGGCCCTGGCAACAAGCTCCAGGGGTGTGCCCCTGCTAGCTGCAGGGAGGATACAAACTTTGTCCAGTCCAGCATCCCAGAGCAACCCAACAAAGGACATCAGGGGAACACACGGCCAGCCTCAAAGGCCACAGAGTACACAGTCTGGGGGTGTGCCCCAGCTAGCCATGGGGATATTGGAGGATTGAAGCTCTACCCAACACAGTGCTCCAGTGCAATCCATCAGGAGGCTACCTGGCCAGCCACACAGGTCCCAGAAGAAAATGACAAAATGAAAGATCAAGAGGAATTCTCAGTCCCCCAGCCCATTGATAACAAACTCAAGAGACACTGAAATGGAAGACACTGGGAATCACACAACTGAACTTTTTTAAATGATAGCAACTGAAGTAAAGAACTCCATGAAGCTATAGAGGAAATCAGAACAGAAATAATCTCTCAGCTAAAAAATGAACTGACAAACATTATGAAACAAATGCTGTGTGTATCTAAAGAAGATCAAGATAAAAAAAATAGAAGAACATAAGAAAATGATGGAAACTTTGAATGAATAAAATAAGACACAAATAGAATGCATGAGACAGATTTAAAGGGAAATTCAGGAAATTAAAAATTCCACTGAAAGTTGGCAAAACTGCTTGAATGAAGCTGATGATAGATTCTCAGACCCTGAAGACAGCATGGAAGCTTATGATCATGAAAGAAAAGATCTCGTAAGAATAACAAGGAACCAGGAAACAATTCAACAGCTGCAAGATGATGCCAAGAGAAACAAAATAAGATTAATAGGCATCAACAAAAAAGCAGGGGTCAATATGAATGACCTGCGAAGACTATTTGCAGAAATAATAGCAGAAAATTTTCCAAACATGAGAAAAGAATCTGATATACAGGTAAGTGAGGCATACATAAACCCAATGAGTAATAACCAAAACAAATCTTCACCCAGACATATAATAATTAGGGTATCAGAAATTCAGCACAAGAACAGAATACTAAAAGCCATCAGAGAAAAGAAACAGATCACCTATGAAGGAAAGCCTATGAGAATCATGGCAGACTTCTCAACACAAATCTTTAAGTCAAGAAGAGCTTGGAGTGAAGTATTTCAAATCCTGAAAGAAAACAACTTTCAACTGAGATTGATGCATCCTGTAAAATTATCTTTAAAAATTGGTGGAGAAATAAGATACTTCCATGACAAAGAACAACTGATGAAATTTATGATCGCCAAACCAACACTACAAAGAGTACTTAAAGACTCTCTAGAAAGAGACAACGATGACTACAGTCTTAAGAGCAACAACAAAAGGAAACCACTAAGTAGGAAAAATAATTAAACAGAAAATGTAGAAAACCAACAGCAGAAAGATATCATGACAGTGATAAATCAGTACATACCAGTTATATCAATCAATGTAAATGGTCTCAACTCACCAATAAAAAGAAACAGACTGACAGAGTGGGTTAAGAAACAAAATCCAACAATATGCTGTGTACAAGAAACACATTTCACTCAAAAGGAAACCCACAGACTAAAAATCAAAGGATGGAAAGCAATACTCCCTGCAACAGGAACACAGAAAAAAGCAGGGGTAGCCATTATGTTTGTAGAAAATGTGAACTTCAAACCGAGAATGATCAAAAGAGATAAAGTAGATCACTACATACTTGTTAGGGGAAAACTTCAAGAGGAAGATATTATGATCATGAATATATATGCACCAAATATGGGAATGCCCAACTATGTGAGACAAATCTTAATAGACATGAAAAACCAAATAAACAATAATATAGTTATAACGGAAGACCCTTATACCCCACTGCCACAAAGAGACAGATCAACCAAACAAAAAATCAGCAAAGAAATAACAGAACTGAAACAAACTTGTGAACAAATCGACCTAGTAGATGTGTACCGAATGCTCCACCCATCAATATCAGAATACATTCTTCTCAGTTGCACATGGGTCATTCTCTAAAATAGATCATATACTGGTCCACAAAACATGCTTAAGTAAATGCAAAGGAACTGAAATAATTCCACGCATATTATCTGACCATAGTGAAATAAAACTGGAAATTAATGACAAAAAAAACTCCAAGAGAACCCTATAAACACATGGAAATTAAATAATACTCTCCTAAACAATCAATAGGTCACAGAAAAAATTAAAGAAGAAATTACACAACAACTACAATCGAACAAAGATGCAAATACAAATTACTGGAACCTGTGGGACACAATGAAAGCAGTCCTCAGAGGGAAATTTAGAGCACTAAACTCCCACATTAGAAAAATGGAATGAATATACATAAACAACCTAATGATGTACCTCAAACTTCTAGAAAAAGAAGAGCAAGTCAAGTCCAAAGCCCAAAGAAGAGAGGGAATTATAAAGATCAGAGCAGAAATTAATGCAATTGAAACTAAGAAAATAATACAAAGAATTAATGAATCAAAGAGTTGGTTCTTTGAAAGAGTAAATAAAATTGATAAACCCCTAGCTAACCTTATCAAAAAGAGGAAAGAAAAAACTCAGATCCATGCAATAAAAAATTAAAAGGGTGAAAACACTATAGACTCTGTGGAAATACAGAAGATCATCAATAACTACTTTGAAAACCTTTACTCACATAGATTTGGTAACACAGAAGAAATGGACAGATTCCTAGAAACCTATGAATTACCAAAACTGAATCAAGAAGATATAAAACTGCTGAGTAAGCCAGGCGTGGTGGCGCACACCTTTAATCCCAGCACTCGGGAGGCTGAGGTAGGAGAAGCCTTGTGAGTTCGAGGCTGGCTTGGGGTACAACGCGAGCACAAGGCCGGCCTGAGCTACACAGTGCGACCCTGCCTCAAAAAACCAGCGCTGGGAGTTTGGCTCAGTGGCTTAAGCACCTTCCCTGGCAGGCGCGAGGTTATGAGTTCAATTCCCAGTACTGAAAAAAAACAAAAACAAACAAAAAAAAAAAACCTGCTGAGTAACCCAATTTCAGCTAATGAAATTGAGAATGTAATTAGAACCTTACCAACAAAGAAAAGCCCAGGTCCTGATAGATTCTCTGCTGAATTCTACAAGAAATTTAGGGAAGCCTTAATATCAACACTCCTCAAACTTTTCAATGAAATTGAAAGGGAAGCAAGTCTCCCTAACTCATTCCTGGAAGCAATACCAGGAAAGCTTCCCTAATACCAAAGCAATACCCTAATACAAAAACCAGAGGAAGACCCAACCAAAAAAGAAAATTACAGGCCAATCTCCCTCATGAACATAGATGCAAAAATCCTCAATAAAATACTGGCCAACAGAATACAGAAACTTATCAGAAAGATTATACACCGTGATCAAGTGGGATTCATCCCAGGAATGCAGGGATGGTTCAACACATGCAAATCAATAAATGTAATATACTATATCAACAGGGCCAAGGACATGAACCACATGATCATCTCAATAGATGCAGAAAAAGCTTTCGACAAAATCCAACATTCATTCATGATAAAAACCCTACAGAAAATCAGAATAGATGGTCTCTATCTCAACCTGATAAAAGCCATATACCATAAACCAACAGCCAACAGCTTACTGAATGAAGGAAAACTGAAAACTTTCAACCTTAAATCAGGAACAAGACAAGGATGTCCACTATCACCACTCCAATGAACATATTTCTAGAGATATTAGCCAGAGCAATTAAACAAGGGAAAGAAATAAAGGGAATAAGGATATGAAAGAAAGAAGTAAAATTATCATTATTTGCAACTGATATGATACTCTATAGAAGACTCTGAAAAATCCATTGAAAGTCTTCTAGATGTAAAAACCAAATTCAGTAACATTTCTGGATAAAAGGTCAACACTCAAAATCAATAGCATTCTTGTACACAAACAACAAACACAATGAGAGAGAAGAGAAAACACATCCTTCACTATGCCATCCAAAAAAATGAAATACTTAGGAATCAATCTAACAAAGGAAGTAAAAGATCTATACAGTGAAAATTACATTACTCTGAAAAAGGAAATTTAAGAGGATTTCAGAAAATGGAAAGATATTCCTTGTTCATGGACAGAAAGAGCAAACATTGTGAAAATGGCCATTCTCCCAAAATTGTTATACAGATTTAATGCAATCCCAGTCAAACTACCACTTGCCTACCTCACAGAGCTAGAGAAATCATTCCTGAAATTCATCTGGAACCAGAAGAGAGCTAGAATAGCAAAGGCAATTCTGGGCAACAAAGGGAAGGCAGGAGGCATCACAATTCCCAACTTGAAACTATATTACAAAGCTATTGTGATAAAATCAACATAGTATTGGAATAAAAACAGACCTGAAGATCGGTGGAACAGATTAGAAAATACAGCCACAATTACAAATACACTCAGCCACCTCATCTTTGACGAAGGGACCAAACATGCACATTGGAAGAAAGATAGCCTCTTTAACAAATGATGCTGGAAAAACTGGCTTTCTGTATGCTTTAAACTAAAACTAGACCCATGTCTATCACCATGCACTAAAATAAAGTCAAAATGGATCAAAGATCTAAATATTAAAAGAGACACTAAATCTGCTGAAAGACAAAGTAGATAAAAATCTTGATTACATAGGAGTAGGTAGGGAGTTCATGAACAAAAATCAAACTGCAAAGGAAATACTTCCCATAATCAACAACTGGGATCTCATCTTATTAAAAAGTTTTTGCATGTCAAAGGAAATCTCCAACAGAGTGAAAAGGAAACCCATGAATTGGGTAAATATCTTAGCCAATTGTCCACCAGACATCAATTCTGTCTAAAACATATAAAGAATTAAAAGAAATCAGACCCCTAAAATTGAAGTACCCAATCCAAAAAATAGACTTCAGAGATGAATGTACACTTCTCAGAGGAAGAAATACAAATGGCAAATAGATATATGAAGAAGTGTTCAACATCAATGGTCATTCGGGAAATGCAAGTTATAACAACACTGAGATTCCATCTCACCCCCAGAAAGAATGGCCAAGATTAAAAAATCAGCTAATAACAAATGCTGGAGGGGCTGTGGGGAAAAAGAAACTCTTCTCCACTGTTGGTGGAAATGTAGACTGGTATAACCATTGTGGAGGTCAGTGTGGCGATTCCTCAAGAAGTTAAGATTAGAGATCCCATTTGACCCAGGTGTCGCACTTCTGGGCATTTTCCCAGAAGAATTGAAAACATCATACCACAGTGATATTTGTGCACTCATGTTTATAGCAACACAATTTGTAATAGCCAAATCTTGGAAAGAACCAAAGTGTCCATCAATCAAGGAATGGATAAAAAGGATGTGGTATTTTTATACAGTGGAGTACTACTCAGCTATCAAGAAAGATTGCATCAAAACTTTTGTAAGTAAATGGACACGACTTGAGACCATAGTCATAAGTGAGATAAATCAAACTCACATGTGTAAATACTGTATTGTCTCCTTAGTGTGAGAAACTGAAACAGTATATATGATCCAAAATCTACAATAAATACTGTGTAAGGGCAAGAAACTGCTCAAATAGCAAAAGTAATTGGGAAAGGGGAAAGGAGGAAAGAAGGAAGGGAAAAGGAAAAAGACATAAATCTGTATATATGTATATGTAAGACAGCTGAAGTGACTATACTGCTGAGTGTACTAGTTATTGAGAAAAAACGGTTAATACTCATATGATTAGATCAATTTTATATGTCTATATCTGTTAATTTAAACAACCGTGTTGAAGGTAATGATATGCAATATTGTAACCATTGTCAAATTCCTATCATCTTGTTTTGTAAACCTATAATGCTACTGTTTTGGATTTGCTGTTGTTTGTCTCTTTTGATTTTTGTCTTTCTTTTCTGTGTCTTTTTTCTCTTAAATAAAATAAAGGGAAAAAAAAGAAAATATACTGAAACAGAAATCTTATAAAAAGCAGAAGAAAAGAAATTGCATGAGATAAGATTTTGGATGGAAAATAACAGACGATTAGGAAATCAAAATGAGACAAATATTTTAGAAAGCTACCACTTACCAAAAATAACTGCTGTGAAGAGATAATCCAAACAGATCATTTTCTGTAAAAGACATTAAAATGGCAGGCAAAAAGATCCTCACTCAAAAACACCAGGCTCAGAGGGTTTCGCAGGAGAGTTCTACTGACTCTGCTTTTATGAAACAGTTATAACAAAATCTGGCAAGTATTGCTCATAAAAATATAGACAAATCTGACTTATAAATAATGCTGTAGAATTTTATATAAATTATATATTAGCAACCAGAATCCAACAGGACATTAAAGCCAGATGATAATGACTGGGCAGGAGTAACTTAGGGGATATGTGTGCTTCGATATTATGGAACACAAATGTAATTTATCACTGTAATCAATTTAAGGAGAAGCATAGTATCTCTATAGACATAGGAAAGGCGCTTGGCAAAATTCAACGTCTATTCATTTTTAAAACACTCAAAAGATCCAAACTGATGAAATGCTCTTAACATGATTTTAGGTATCTATGTATCTACCCATTACCCATTCATCCAAAAGCTAGTTTTACTTAATCAGAAAACTCTGGCATCTTACAAACTCAGGAAAACAAATGTCTGCTTACTTACTCCCCTGTTTTACAGCTACACATTGCTCTGGATTTACTAAACAAGAATAAGTGTAGAGCCAGGTATGTTGGCATATGCCTGTAATCCCAGCATTTGGAAGTCAGAGGCAGGAGGATCTCCACAAATTTAATCCCAGCCTGGACTACAAAGTGAGTTGAAGCACAGCCAGAACTACATAGAAATACCCTCTTGAAGAAGAAGAAGAAAGAGGAGAAAGAGGAGAAGGAGGAGGAGGAGGAAGAAGAGAAGGAGAAAAGAACAAAGAGAAGTGTAGAGAGCATGCTACCTTTTATTTTCAAAACCAGGTTGGCACATAATTTTAATGAAAGGTTAACTACAAGGTAATAAGTAATAGAAGGAATAGGATGGAGAGATAGAGATAAAAGCTACTCTCACACAAACACACCCAAATGATCTTTGACAATAGAGCAAAAGAAATTGTGTTTGCAAACGAGGGATTCTTTTCAACAAATGGCATTGGAATAGATACCCATACACAACAAAGAGGAATCTGGACAGTCTTTATCCCTTTCACATACACAAACTAAACATAATCTTAGCATAAGATCCAGTAACTGTACTCATGGATATTTTCTGGGTTGAAAGTTGCATCCACACAAAAACTCTGCATACTGATATCTATATTAACTTTATACATTGTTCCAAAATGAAGAAACTATTGTAACCTTCACTAGGCTTATGGGTCAACAAACTCTGACATATTTGTACAACCTAGTATTTCATGGTAAAAATAAATTCTAAATGCATGATAAATCATGGAGGAATCTAAAGTGTGTATTGCTGAATACAGCAATGCAGTCTTAAAAACTATGTATTGTATGATTCTAACAATGTGACATTTTGGAAGAGGAAAAGCTGCAGACACAGGAAAAACATCTATGTTATCAAAATTCAGGGACGAGATAGTGTGGGTGGTGAATCACTTTTGGGTGGTGCAACTATGCTGTATGAAACTCTAATCGTGAATACATGTCATCATGCATACGCCAAAATCCACAGGATGTGTAGCACACGTAGTGATTCAACATACAACGGAATAGTTAAAATGCTGCATTAATATTAGTCCATAATTTTAACAAATGTACTACACTAACACAAGAATACTGCAGAAAAGAAGCTGGTTGTATATTCAGAATTCTCTGTCATCCACTAAACTGCTTTGCATATCAAATAATGTACTAAAAAATAAAATCTATTATTTTAAAAGGTGAAATGAAATGAAACAAATAAAGGTACATGTATATCCAGCCAACAGCATTACTACACAATTAGAAATTACTTCAAGACAATTTAGAACATAATAATTTGATGATATATTCGCAATGAATAAATTAGAAGGATAAAAACTGCAAAATATTATAAGCAATTTCAATAATCATCTTGTTTTTTTGCAGCACCGGGGATTGAACTCACAACCTCCCGCCTGCCAGGGCAGGTGCTTAAGGCACCGAGCCAAGCTCCCCGTGATCATCTTGTTTTGATACCCCGGATTTATAGAGGTAGCAACTGAGTTTATTTGAAAGACTAATTCTATCAACCCCAGTGTTATTGGTGGCTGTGATTATTTTGTAGGAAAGAGAACATACACATGCAATATAAAAGTTTTAATAAAAAACAAATAATTATCTGATCTTGAATTCTGATAATAGCAATTGATTTCATAGCATTATGGAGAAAGCCCAAAACAATGATCAATACAGTAATAAATAATTGGCTCTCCTAGCACTCAGACTATTGCATGGGAACAACTTTTACTCTTAAAAATAGAACAAAACACAAGAACAAAAAGACAAGACTCCTTGGATCAAGGACTGATACAAATTTAGGATAGGAAATGTACAAGATGAGCATGAAGTATCATGCCAAAAGGGAAGAAGCTCTCATAAGCTACTGTAATTGTGTCAAAATGATTTAGGAGCCAAATTAAAGTGTTCAAGGATGAAACAAATGGAGTGCCAATAATGTAAATAATTTTAGTGGATGGAAAATTCGCCATATTAAATCCAGGAGTTTATAATGACTTTAAAAAGGAAAATAATAGAAATTTAAAAAGAAAAGTACTATTTGAAGATGTCAAGAATCACTTCGTTATTTTGAAAATGTGTGAATAAAAAGAATTTAAACATTTATCTTGCATTTCTATATGAATGTTATCTTTGTGCAGCCAACTCATAAATAAGAAGTTCAGCTTTTGGAGGAATTCCAGTTAAAACAAAAACAACATGAATAGGATTAATTTTCACCCTCAGTGATTGGACTAGATCATTACAAAGCAGGGTGGGGCAACCATGTTGCATGTTTCTCTTGATTGAAAAACAAAACACAAACACCTTTCTTGGATAAGTCTTATAAAACCGTAGATCAAATCACCAATTTACAAAGAATTTATTGAGAAACAAATTACACCACAAGGATGTAATCTGTAAGATATCAAATGTTTGAAGACCTACATAATAACAATGTGGCTTTCACAACAGAAATAAAAATAAATTGCAAGGAAAGAAGAAACTATGGGAAAGAACCTGTAGATTAAAAAAGAAATTATTTTGAAAGAAAAATTTGCCATGAGTGGAATTTAAAGAGTTCTAGTTCAAAAAATAAAATTATACAAATGAATCCTGGAATGTAAATCTTAACTCCATATCGGGTAATATTAAAGAATCACTGACACAAATCCTGTTTATTTTTTGAGATTTCTTGACTTTTAGATATATTAAATTTATAGATAAAGAGTTACAGAATTTGAGATTTTGCTTCAAAAGAATGTAAGAGGTAAAGTGAATGGAGTTTAGAGGTGAAAAACTTAGGAACCATTAGTTGATAATTGTAAGTTAGATGATGAGCTCAGGATTCTTCATAAATTTTTCCTGTGCAAATTTTCATGGCCTCTGATGTTTATTTATATTACTATTGAATTGCAAAGAACATTTTTCCCTGAGAAATTCTTAAAAATAAATTAATAATGTATGGACTCATAAAGAATGAGGTAAACATTGGAAAAGACAGGACTAGAAGCGATTTTTTAATTTGGAGATTTAATGTTTGAACCATAAAAATATTTTACATGGTTATAAAAATTCAATAAAAAGCCTAATCATTAAAATCTAAACTTGAAACAAATGAAACTAATTTGATCTCCAGTTGGTGGCATAATCACACAGAGAACATCTATTCTAAATGACTTTAAGACATAATTTGAGTTTACATTCTCCGTGGTATATAATCTGAAAATAAAGCAGTGTTTGTAATCAACATTTTGGTGGTGGCAATGGTATTACCATAATAATAAGATCAATAATTTCTAAACTGTAATAGAATACATAATTTTTTGTTACTGAGGACTCAGTTTTTCCTCATAGGTAAAAAAATTGCTACTGATGTAAATTAGTGAAGCTAAATAATTCTCAGTAATGCTAATCTTGTTTTGGAACTAGTAGTAAAAACATAGAGTATATCATCTAATATATGTAAATATAGTTTTCTTGTTCTATCCAAGAAAAGTCCTAAAATCAATGACCAACATTACCACTGTATCAGATTCCTATTGCTGCTACAACCAAATACAAGTTTAATGGTCTAAAATGGACTGAATTTGTTTCCATCTGGTTCTGGAGATCAGAAGTTAAAAATAATTTGACTGAACTACGCTCAGAGTATAAGAAGGGCCTGACTCTTCTGGACATTTTGGGGGATCACCCATTTCCTTGTCTTGTCTGCTTTTTGAGGGTTACCAGCAAAAGCAGGTTCATGGTTCATTCTTTGTATCATTCCAATCTCAGCTTTCATGATCACAAGTCCGACTAGAGAAGAGGACCACTTGTCCTCTTCTCTGTCTCTGTCTCTGTCTCTGTCTCTGTCTCTCTGTCTCTCTTTCTCTCTCTCTCTCTGTCTTTCTCTTCTCCCTCTTTTAAAGAACATTTTGATTACATTGAGCCCAGATGTGTAATCAAAGATAATTTCACCATCTCAAGATCTTTTACTTAGCTACATCTACAAAATTATTTTTTAACCATATAGCAAAAGTATTCATAGGTCTAAGGGATTAACATCTGGATATATATAAGGGGTTTGCAACCTGAAAGATTCACATCCAAGAATATATTTATCCCTGTCCTCAGGTCACCAAAAGTCTTGACCCATCATACATTAACTCAGGCCTAACAAATCTTATTTAAGTCTCATCAATTCAAATTAAAAATCTCATTACTTTAGTCAGTTAAGTCAGGTGTGGGCAAGATTTTGGGTATGATCCTTCCTGTGGTAAACTTCCTGCCCATCTAAATACCTGTGAACTTCAAGAAGCAAGTTATCTTCTCCCAACATGCAATGGTGGTACAGGCATTAGATAATACTTACAGATATTTTCATTCAAAGTGGGCAAAGAAGATATCACTATTCACAAGCAATTTTGAAATTCATATGCACAAAACTTCCCAAATGCAAGGAATGATCCACTGTATATCACAGTTCTGCTCTCCTACTTGTCCTTCATTTTCACGAAGGGTGCTCATGTTGCTGATGAAGTAGTTTTTCAGCTTGTTTCCTTCCTGTATGACTCTGGAAGTTCAACAGTTTTCTTTCAATTTGCCTTCTCTCTACCACATTCAGCCCAAGCTGACAAAATTTCTGCAGGTGTAACATTCTCAAAAACTTTGTGAGTCTTTCCTGTATCCCTTGGGGAGTAAGCTGATGATAATTGTATCAGTGGCACTCTCTAACACTTGGACCATAATCTTGCAAACTTTGTCACATCAAAAGAAACCAGATTTCTTATAGAAATGGCTATAGTAGAGGGACAAAATTAAAACAGAGAAGTTAGAAAAAACTATAATTTAAGCCAAACGTGTTGAGAAGGAAACCTCGTCTAAAATAGAAAATTTGAGAATCAATAAGGATTTGAATCTAGGAACTTTTTAGTTTCTTCCTTGATCACTTCTGTGACCCACTGAATATTCAAGAGGGCATTGTTTAATTCGATGTATTTGCACTATTTCTGCAGCTTCTTTAGCCATTGATTTCTAGTTTTTTTGCAGTATGGTATAATAATATGTATGGAATAATTTTGATTCTTGTGCATATACCTATATACCCTTGATAAACTAGTATGTGGTCTATTTTGGGGAAAATACCATGTGGTGGTGAGAAGAATATGTATTCTGTTGTTGGATGGAACACTCTGTGGATACGAATTGCATTCCCCTAACCAATATGTAGTGACTTTCCTTGCCTCTTCTGATCAGTTTTGACCTGAAGTTCACTGTGTCTGAAAATAGGATAGGTTGTTTTTTTCACAGGTTCCCATTGCAAGTAATAATGTTCTCCACCCTTTAATTTTTAGGGTGTGAATTTCTTTCTGTTTCTATGTGTTTCTTATATACAGTGTATCATTGAATTCTATTTCTTGATCCATTTTTCCAATCTGTGTCTTTTGATTGGAGAATTGAGACCATTCAGATTTAGAGTCATTACTGAAGGTGTTGACTTAATCCTGTCATTGCTTTATTTTCATGTTGCTTATTCCTCCTCCCTCTCCTGCGTTTGTGCTTAACAGCTCAACCTTCCTGATACAGCATTCTATTAGGCTTTTTGGTATTTTGCCTTCAATGTCTCCTCTCGGATATCCTTATAAATTTTTCATAGTGTTAGTTTGGTGCTCATGAATTTCACAAAGCGCTCTTTGTCATGGAAATATATTATTTCTCCAACAATTTTGAAAGATAGTTTGGCCTTTAAGGTTTGTTTTGAGAGGTCTGCTATAATTCTAATGGGCTTACCTTTATAAGTGACTCATTACTTTTCTCTAACAGCTTTTAAGATTCCATCCCTGTGTTGTACTTCTGGGACTTTGACTATGTGCACTGTGTCATGGAGGGGTTCTTTTTTGGTAATGACTTTTGATTTTCTGACTCATTTATCTGTATGTTTAATTCTTCAGCTATATTGGAAAGTTTCTGCTGTTCTTTCTCTAAGCAGGTTTTGTCTTCTGATTTGTTGCTAATTCCAATTAATCTTTGATTAGACTTCTTTGCATTTCTTGCAGCTGTTGGATCTATTTTTCATGTTTGGCTCCTGTCAAAAGTAAACTAATCAATAACATTTTTATGAGCAACAACATAATTAATGGAGACAAAGCTTTTGTAAATAAAGAGGGGAACAGGAGTTGAAGGGAGGGTAGGGGATGGGGCTAAAGAATCAAGATATATTATATACAAGTACAAATTCCTGATGATGAATGCAATCATTATGTGTATCTAAAGTGTACCAATAAATTTAATTAGAAAAAAGAAAGAAAACAAACGTAAAGGGGCATTCATAACAATGCAAAACTACTAAAATCTAAGACTTAACAAACTATATAGAGGTTAATTTTTTAAAACATAGAAGAATGTAAAAGAGATTTGAATATATAGAGAGACATTTCATATTCTTGGTTGTAATGACTTACTAGTATAAATCTAACTATGTCTCTGAATGTTTTAAGAAGATAATAAATATATTCAATAATTCATATAAAAATGTATAACAAATAGATAAAATATGGAAATAAAAGATGATAACAGGAACTTTTCTTAACAGATACAGACATAGCATGAAGATAAACGTTTACTCTCAGAAGGACAGGCATATATAACAAAACAAGGAACTTAAAGCGCAGGCCACTTTTGTATGATTAAAGTTGTACTATAAGTCAACAGAGAAAGAGATAGTAATGTGTTTAGTAGATGATTTGGAAGGAAACAGGCTCACTACATTAAAAAAAGTGTTCTCCATATCATAAACACAGAAGGATATGGCACAGATTAAGTGCCTGAATGTGAAAGGCAAGCAGAAAATTAAAAGTTAAGACAATTGTAAGATCTAAAAAAGCAACAAAACAGAACAAAACTACATGAAGACTCTCTACAGAGAATAAGCATGAAAATGCCTTAGAGAAGTTAACTTGAGAGAAGGAACTAATATAAGATGTCTTCCTTTGGAGGAGAGGGTTTTTTTCCTGAAAGCAAACTATAGCTAAGTTTGTGTGAGCTGGCTACAATTTTGATTCAAAATATGCATCTTTTACTAACTTGATTGATAGACCAGAGGACAATGTTCAGAGCAACTGTCATACTACCACAGTGGGGAATGAGGGAGAATATTCCAATAACTAGAAATTCTAAGAAAGGAAGGCTCAAGTTCTTGGCATAAACTGTGCCCACATCTCTGATATTTCAACAAATGCAGGAAGTTGACCTAGCAGGTTAGCTAATAATAAAAGAATTGAAGTGAAATTTGAATTGTCATATACAACAGGGGACAGAGTTTTGCATTTGAGGTTCAAATTGCCTACTAAAAAAAATCAACTTTCTGTGGAGGAATATAGCAGAACCCATTGCCTCTACAATATACCATTTATAGTGTCCAATATATGATCTAAGGCACTAAAATGATACCTGGTGTATAACATGTGTTTAATATGTGTTGAACAAATGAATGAATGAATGAATGAATGAATACATAAGTGGATGACTGCTTATGTGAGTTCTGATATTTACCCTGGAACAGTTTCAAATGCTAAATAATTTGAAGCCATCTGATTGTGACAATAATCTTAACTCTGGATTTATCACTGAATTAAAATTCATTAGTTATTAGCTGGTAGTATTTATTAGGGTGAATGCATTAATCTTTCTTCATTATCTGCCCAAGCTTGCATATTTATGTGCATTAATGTCAATGTTTATGCGTATATAGGTTATGCTTCCATCATATGGTCTGATACATATGGATTTGTAGACCCAAAAATAGAGGTTAAGGAAAGAATGGAGCATAACAAATATTTAAAGAAGTTAACACATATTGTTAGCAGACATCTTTGTGTCTAAAACCAAGTCACTAAGATAGCTATATGTGAAAATTTGCTTACAAACTGTATTAAGGGCATCACACAGAGCAGCATTAAAGTTAAAATTATTCAGAAAAATAGGCTCACCTGCAAATTGCTGCTGATTTACTCCTAGATATACTGAACAAGCAGGAAAAGTCAACAAAAGAAAATACAGATTAATTAATAGATGATTTACAGGGAACTGAATCACTATGATTTTCAAATCTCTTTTTGCTATTATTTTATTCATGCACAAGCTATAAGCAAATCAGCTACTGACTTGCATAATTGTTTACTTGCATTCCTTTACACATATACCACTTCTTTCCATCATCACATTTGAAAAATAGAGATAACTAGCAGAACTTTTACCTAACTTATATGATAAGCTAAGGAAAAATCAGAGGATCCCCAGAGATTTAAGACTGAAGGCAATCCTACTTTTTCCTGTTTCCAAGGAATCCTTGGGGATCAATTGCAAGAAAGGATTCAAACACTAATTATAGTATAGCTGAGCTCCAGAGTATTTCCAAGTAGATGTCCAAACCAAAGGTGCCCAAAAACATAAATTCACAGCTGTGACCTACATCAGGAACTTTGTGCCACTCTTTTGTTTCTTTCTGAAATACTCCACTGGTTTCTTAGACTATAACCTGGGCAAAATAAGCTTTGAAAAGGTCTTCAATATTAATGAGATTTCTCAACAAATGGAGTAAATACAAAATCAGATTTGCAAGACTAGAGACTTCCTAAAATAAATGCAGATACTACTCTTAGTCTACAACCTATTTTGTTTCCAAAACACTTTCCTCCTTATTCCATGTATCTTCTCCTGCCAGAAACCAGTGCTCTAAGACTGTTTTGAAAATGTTGTTTCTTTTACTGAAAACCCTTTTATGTCCTTCCTGACACAGACCAGTATGTTTTATTTTTCTCTCCAAATCTCCCCTCAGTTTAGAACTCTCTTCACTCTGCCTCAGCCTTTCAGGACTCTGCTGATTACTAGCTAACCAAGGAGAATGAAGATGGGAGTGGATAATATGTGATGCAGAGTATGATAACCTCCCCAGACATCATAGTTGAATGTTAACCCAAATTAACAAATAACTAAAACATTGCCATACTCCACTTATTCTACAGAGAAATGATTGTGAAGAGAAATTTGGACAGGAGAGAGCTTTAGTAACCAGAATTCAGACCTCTACTCTTTCCACCATTTTGAAAGTTGCTACTTTGCTTTTTCCTTCTTTTGTGTTGGAGTTCTGAATAAGATTGAAGAGAGTTCCAATATTTAAATTTTAAAAGAAGAAAAAAAGATAAAAAAACAATGAGGTAGAAGGCTGGTTACCTTCCTAATGATGCCTTCAGAATCTCTATGGGCATGAGCTCTGCTGTTGCTTCATTTTGTGTCACAAATCTCTGTTCCTACGATGTCCCAGACCAGTGAGAATGGGGAGAAGCATTAATGTACTCAGCACTGGTCTCAATAGTTTTATCTTTGTAGATCACTCTATGCTGTTATTAAATGTTCTTAAAATGTAAATGTTTCATATGTGTATGTGCATGCACGCACATACAAACACATTCCTAATTCATCTCTATCATTAGCATTGTTCCTCAGAACTATAATAGAATTGTCATCATGACAGAATGAATTTTTCTTCCTTTTCATTTTAAAACATTTCTATCTGCTTACTTGTATCAGCCCCCTGTGGTGAACCAAGAAAACCCTGCAAAGGTTTATAAACACAGGTTGGATTCCCTAAGCAAAAAACACGGCAGGATGCTTTTTTATATAATGAGAATTCTCCAAATCCACAGTCTTACAGGAATCCAGGTATCTAAATTACTGATGCATTAAACTTACTCACATAATACAATAGTAAATAAAATTGCCCTTAACTCAAAGAACAGCTAGTTTTCAGGAATTCTTACAAATTAAAATGTATCTTCATAACCAAATTCCTTTGATTTTCTTTTGTATTGTTTCAATTTTGCATGCATAAATTAAGATTTAAAGCTTATAGGTAACTTAATAAACATTTAATACAGAATGTTTGTCATTAGGAGGAATGTTTGTTATTATACAAAGGACCCTGTATTGAGACAGAACTCTAGCCAGAAACATTGCTTTAATTTCTTCAAATATTTCAACAAGAGCAGTCTACTGGTGAAAATAATGCTGAGTCTAGTTCACTTGAAAGATAGAAAGGAACCAAGGAGAGGGGAAAGAGAAAAAGAGAGGAAAAGAGGCACAGAGAGGTAAGGAATGAAGGGTCAGAGGAGAAGACTGCCCGTACTGGATTTCAGTTCTAAGTCAGCACTTTGCAGTATTTTTGAATCTCCCACTGAGGGTTTCAGTGGAAGATAATTGCAATATTTGAGTCACTAAATCAATTTAAGTCACATTAATGATCTGTAAACTTTGAAACTGTTAGTTTTAGTAATTTGGAGACATTCCTGATTTCAAATGAACACATTTGTAATCATGAGAAG
>RJWM01020188.1:0-37204 GCA_004363535.1 Dasyprocta punctata
TCTGTACAAGAGGCTGCTAAGAAAAATTGAACTTCAAATTTCAGTTATTGACCAAGGTGTATAATTAATTTACAACTTCAATTCCATTTCTGGGCAACTGTCAAAATGTAATCACTCTCTTCATTTCCACAACTAGCAATTGTATTCATCTAAATTTACACTACAACGAATTTACACAGTTTGATTTTCTTCCTTTTTTACGTCAGTGCTAGATAAAAATAATGGGAGAGAAATCTTCGGTTCTGATTGTCATATATTAGATATTTTAACAAAAATAAAAGGGCACCTACCAAATGACAAGCAATTTTCTAGACCCTGTAGATAGCAGCATGATCAAATCAGAAGCATTCTTTCCCCAATACTCTAGAAAGAAGAAAGTGATAATAAACATATAAATCAATGGAAATTAATTTAACTTAGTATCATTTAAGGGACAAACTCAAAAGAATCATATAATTTATTATCACTTGTTAGATGCTCTTTTGTTGTTTATTTCCAGAAAGGCATTTATGAGGTGATATTTCTAGAAATGAGATAAAACCAGAGGAGAAAATGATACATCATCATGTTGTGGTACGAACAGAAGAACTCCAAATAAAAACATTAAATAAAAGAACTACATTTGGTATCATGTAAAAGACAAAATGGCCAGAATGATAGTGACGCAGCAACAAGAAGGTAAGATGATTTTAAAATTATAAAGAAAAGAATGAGAAGAATGAGAAAAAAATGGGAAAAATTAGAGTTTTTTACTCTTGTCTGCTGCATTCCAATATGCATTAACTACTCTTTCACCAACCCTCTTCCCCTACACCTTTTCCTGGACTGGTAATTAGGATTCAATTCTCAACTTCTTTGAGAGAACTTTAGGTACCACATACAAATGATAATATTTGGTCTATGTATTTCTCTGCCTGACTTATTTCACTAAATATAATGTCTTATAGTTTCATTTACATTGCTATAAATCATAAAACTTCATTCATTTTATGATTGAATGATCCTCCATTGTGTAAATTTGCCATATTTTCTGTATTCATGCATCCACTGAGAGAAAGTTAGGTTCAGCTTCATCTTGGGTTGAAAAGTAGGTTCCTCAACATGAATAATACAGAAAAAATAAAACAAGTGTGAGCAAGTGTATTAGTCAGCTTTGTGTCAATGTGACCAACGTGAAAAACAATTTAGAGGAAAGATTTGTTTTGTTCATGGTCCAGAGGTTCTAATCCATGTTTGGCTGGTTTTACTCTTGTGGGCCTGAGGTGAGACACAACATCATGGCAGAAGGGCGTGGTGGAATAAGGCTGCTCACTTCACAGCAGTCAGGAACCAGAGAGAAGGAGACTGAGAGTGGATGAGACCAGCGATGAGATAAATGAAGTTATGCTTTATGATCCAATATTTTCAACAAGGCCCTAACTCCTGTTTTTATTATTTCCAATGATGACATAGAATTCTGATCTTATCAATGGATTAATCCACTTTATTAAAATTTTAAAAAGAAAAAATAACAATAAAACATTTATAAAGCAGGTAAATAAGACAATTATAATGATTAATACCTTGCATATTTTTGTCTTTGTAGTAGTTATTCAAGGTGCAAGATATAGGCATGCTATCTTGACCAAACAATATTAGCACAAAACTTTCTTTTCAATGAACTAAGAGAAACAAGCTGTATAACTACATTGACTATCTTGTGTGTACCTATATTTTTTCCTTTTTCTCATTCTACATTTACCCTTTTTCCCATCTCAGTTTATCTTTTCTTTTGAATGGTTCCTTCTCAGTTAACAATATCTGTACTATGTTTTTGATCTTATTTACTCATTCCATTTCTCAAACTATGTTGCAGTTAAAGCTCTCATGACATAATCAGTTCCCTAAAATCTCATTAGCTGGCCATCAGTCCTTCAGCACATGAGTTTTGTGGAACATTTCAAATTCAAACTATACAGTAAGTAACAGGAGATAGTCATTTGGTCTAGGCAGATAATTGTAAGTCTACAATGCATAAAATATAACTGGGTATATTGTCTTCTCCTTCAAGTGACATTTAAATTCATAAGTTTTAGTTTTTCTTGAAATATAATTCCAACTACATTGAATAAAATTACCTAGGTGTTTAACATGTTTCTATTATTCCTTTACATTTCCACTTTCTGTTCTTTCTACTTTTAAGGTGCTTAACTTCAATTGCTAGCTCCATTATGATTTTCAAGACCTAGACCAAACGTTACTTTTTTTACAGAAAATATTACTTGAATTACCACATAAATGGATAGCTTATGTAGCAGGAAATCTAAGAAAAGAATATATAGCTACAACCTACCACAGTGTTCTAGCACCTTGACTTTCTCATTTCCCTTGGCTGTAACCGTCTCTGTATGTTGTTTTATTAATCCTGTCTTCACAAAGACAGAATAGTTGCTAAATTTTCTGAATTCTTCTGAAAATGCAGTGGCATTCAATATCTCGAACAAAAGTCCTGGTATGTAAGTGAGGAAGAGTGAACGATCTTTTAGGGCAGAACTTCCCTGAGAAAACCCCATGCAAAATAGAGTTTTAGAAACTATAGTGTCCAGGAACTGGTGGGCCTTCAGAAGTGGGACTGTATAAGGATTTGTTGAACTTTATCATTGAGAAAATGGTCTCTGAAATATGATTTTTACTGATGTCTGACATTCCAGTCAAAGGATGTAACCAACTGAATTGGTTTCAGATGTATAGTCAAGGAAGACTATTGTCTTATGCATTAAGTCTGATTCTGTGGCAGACAAATCATTCTGGGCTACCAGAACTTAACATTTTCATTTCATATCTATAAATTTCAAAATCCAAAGGTAAAGTAGAAGATCACTTCTGAAAACTGTCTGTTGGTAGCACAGAATCTTCCTTCCTAGAAACCCCTACTGAATTTTTTCTCAGATCTTATGGGCCAAAATTTTATCACATGCTTATTGTTGAATAAATCTCTCATACATTTGGAAATACTATCTGTTATTCAACAACTTGTCCATTTCAGGAAAAATCCACAAGGGAAAGTAAGTGGCATCCCTGATAGACAAATCTTGCCTTTGCTGAAGTGAGATGGATCAAACTAAACTACATATGGAGAAGCTGAGCTTAATGTTGAGAGACAATGTTATTGTTCACCACATCCATTTTGGAAACCTTCTGCAAAGTATTTTTTGCCATTCTTGCAGGATATTTGTACTGTCCTTTAAGCACATACAAATTTTTCTGACATATAACTAACAACTTTCGTGAGAAAGTGATAAGTAATAATCTCAAAAATTCTTGGAATATTTACAGAGAAGCAAAATACAAATCCACAGTTGCATTTATCATTGGGCCTATCTAGGATCAGTCCTGAAATTTTAAATGCTAATTTTTAACTCAGTCTTTTGTGTTGTTATAGTGACTCATGCACATGAATAAAATCTAATTTGAGAGAGAATAAGCAGGGATATTCATGAACAGTCACACCTGAAGTGAGTGTTTGTGGATGAGAAATTCTTATCTAGGTGGCTAAAGTTTTTTTTAAAACTTCTATGTAACCTTGTAGGTGGAGGTTAATAGTCCTATGTGGGATGCTTCAGTGGAAACTAAAATTGGAAGATTTCTTTCAGGTGAATGCTCCAGCCAATTCCTTTTGCCTCTATCATTATTCATGAAATCCCTTAATACTCACAGATGTCTTTACCACACTAAGTGAAAAAGAAGGAAACAGGAAAAAAAATCAATGAGGGTCAGAATATAAGCATACACTGCATGGTAATACAGTAATTATTATACTATTCCCTAAAAAGATTATGACCATTTATTTGGATTGAATGATTTTTTAAAAGAGGTCGTAGAAATACACATTTCAGCAATTATTGAAGCAGTATCTGAGTTGATATTAATACCAATAGATCTGAAGTTTCAGCAGGATCCCCCACTGTAACTAGAGCCATCTCCTCCTAGTCTGCCTGGGACCTGGAGTCAGCTATGGTTTTTAAAAGATTCACTAAGTCCACCTATTCACATATGATCATTTACCTATCTCCTAAGGATTAGGGCACATATGCTTAGAATCTATGTATCTTGAAATTAACACACAACTGCACCATATCATTGACCTTAGGAGCAAGCCATCAGGGTGGGAAATACTCATGGAACCCAATGAAATTGCTCCATAACAAACCAAAATAATAAATCAAATATCAACTTACCTCCTGCAGTCAATATCAAAAAGTACTACTATCCTTAAAGACCAAAAAGACACAGTTTGTACAGCCCCCATGATATTTTTCTTTAGTGTACTGATCTCTGAAAACCCAGATAAATTCAGAAAGATGACAGTAGACTATTGAAAAATCAGCTACTTAATGAGCTCAATTTAAGTATGTGTGTAATATACCGTCGTTTATCATTGCTGTGACAAAATACCCAATGCCCAAAGTGAAAGGAGAAAAGGTTTGTTTGGCTCACAGTTTGTAGAGGTTTTAGTTCATAATTGACTGGCTCCAAGAGAGTGTGGCTTGGCAGAGAAACATCACAGAGTAGTAACAGTCCACGGCAAAGCAGGGCAGCCAGAAGGCAGCAAGGAGCAAGTAGCAAGCAAGCAACAAGCAACCAGTGACAAAGGGCAATAGCAGCTTCTTTCTGCCCCTTATATTTTATCCAGGCTACCCACTTTTAGAGTGACTAACACTCATACCCAGGGTGCAGTATCCTTAATCCTACCTAGAACTATGTCAAACCAATCAGTGGCCTCATTTAGTAACCACTCCCTTGATGCCAGAATCACACCCTCTAGATCCAGCTGTATCTGAAAAGTCCCTCCTATAACCACATAAGACCTTGGGGGAACATCTAGACACAAACCATATTAGTTATATTTTCTAAAAAAAAAAAAAAAGCTACTGAAGCCTTAGATATAGACTATAAACAACCTGGAGCAGCAGTGGTGAAGCTATGGCACATGTGCCATAGAAGGCTGTTGGTCATCATTGAAAGCTCTAAAAGATTTGCCATCTAGAAGTCTACAGGAAATATTCCTTTTCACCTGAGTTAAACAAAAGATAAGAAATAGTTCTTAATCATTTGTTGCCCAAGGTTTATGAGATCTATCCTTTTATAATGTAGATGTGGAGTTCCTAAACATCCTGCAGAGCATCACACTAATCCAATGTATTTGTAGCATTATAATAACTGGGCTAGATAAACAAATTATCTATTAAACTTTACACAGCTGCCACAAAAACAAAGTCTTTAGGATTTCATTGGTTGAAAGAATGACATGATATTTTTCTAAAGATGCTAATAGGAGAGAAAGAGAGAGAGAGAGAGAGAGAGAGAGAGAGAATCTTGCAACTCTTACCACAAATTATAATTCTATGTTCTTGAGGTAATACATTTTCATACTTGGAAATACTGCTAAAACTTTCCATTTTTTCAAATGAAGAATGGAAGTTTACTCAGCTCATGATTTTTTTTGTTGTTGTTGTTAGAAAACACAAGAGCATGGCATCAGTGGCTGCTTGGTATCTGGTTAGTTCTTTCTGCCTGCATCTTACCATGGCAGAAGTAAAACCTTCCTCCTAAGCAATGTGAATGAGTTCAGATATGTATGAAACTCAGAGTAACAAAGACTTCCGTAGGTTGTGATAAAAGTAGCCTATGTATAACTCAAGCTATACAGTCGACAGATCTCATTATTTGTAGAAATATCATAGTTGGAAAAAGTACTATATGGGGTTAATGTCAGTACCAATAAGGTTATGAAAACACAGATCTCTAGTATTCTAAAGCAAGGGTATGCATCCTAGAAAAAAGAAATAAATATTTTGAAAAAGAGAGATATAGCATGTGATATGTTACAGGACCAAAGTAGAGAGTATCTGAAGGTGAAAGACTCAGTGACCATGAGGCCAGAAGATCATATAATTTGAGTTTTATCAGACTCATCAAGTTATATACTTTGCAGCTGGGTAATAATCCACCATAACTTCCTAAGAACGTTACATCTGGGATTAAACTTGAGCACAACCTAATGGTGCAAGCCAACAGCATTTCATCACCTTTTATAGTTACCAGTTCCCCTGTCTTAGCTCATGTATATGACCACATTGAAGGAATGTTTCATCACCAGATGCAAGAGAGGAAAATGCTGAAATTTGCAAAGGTCATGGGTAGTTTAGCTTAATATATGAGTAAAACTCAAAACTGGTGTCTGCTGCACTTTAGATGAACTCTAAACTGGCTGTAATGGCAAACTGCAAGGGAATATTTGTAGGAAAAGAAAAAATCAAAGTTAAGAATATATGTATACATACATATATTTATAGGCATTGATGAAAATTTGAAAAGCTGGTCAATGAATATTGAAACATAGGGGATAATGAATTCTAAAGCAGAGACACGTAAATAGACATATGTGACTAAACAAAAAGCATGAAAAATTTTGTTATGCATTAATGTCTATCAGAGAACATGCATTTGTAAGATGGACTAGATAACCCAACCAAACAAAGTGCCTTGAACAGTTGATGTCAGCTAGCCTTTATCATTCACTATCCTATTGCTGGCATATGAATCCAGTAGTCATGGTAGCAAGAGCAGTAACATAATCTCTACATGAGTCCAACAGTTTAAGCTTCCACATATCAACGCTACTTTAGCTTCTGTTGCTGCTAGATACACAAACAGATAATAATACCATCCTCAACACTGTAGTATATTTTGGGAGACTAATTGGCCATTTGGTGATTACTCCAGATCCCTTTCAGTAAAGGAAGAACTATTTTAACAGTAATAGATATGCAGTCCTTTTATGGGCTTATTTCTCCGGCTACAGAGCCCCACTCACTCCATAATCCAAGAGCTTAGATAGTGCTGGTGTTACTGAGACAGTCTCCTGCATAATATCGCATCAAACCACAGGTTATGAATTACAGCAAAGTTATAAGAGTCTACTCACATCAAATGCTGTAACATTCAGAGACTACCAGATTGATAAAGCATTGGAATAGGTGAAACATCAACTCAGAGGTAATATTTCATGAAGAAAGAAAATAATCCTCTGGGATACGATGCAACCTTTAAATAAAAGACCTTCATATGCTCTTATGTTTCTAAAGTGTAGAACACAATTGTCAATCTCAGTGACCTATTTACTGAATTTATGCTTCGTATACTCACAAATTTGACTCTGTGAGTTGAAAAGTCATAGTTTCTAGAAAGGTTAACTCTTTTCTCAGAAAACACAATAGGAATTCTATTGAACTATATTGAGTGACTATCACCATGACCCTTTGGGCTCATGTCCAGGGTGTAGCAAGAAAGAAGAAGAGTCACTTTATCTTGTCATGTGTGATTTATCCTGATCATCAGGAAGTGGTAGACCTACAATGCACAAGGGAAGCAGAAGAAGAATACGTTAGCACTCAAGTTAATGTTGTTTGTCACTATTTGTTATGACTTTCTTATCTAACTGTAATGACCTTTGGAAAAAAAAATTGTCAAGACATCATGGAAACCACTGTGATTAATAAGAGTATTGCTGATTGAGGAAAATTTAAATGGATAGGAGACAGAGATGAAGAATATTCATGCAGGTACCAAGTCCACTACAATGATGGACCGATGGTTTGCCCTACTTTCCTTCCTTGCTAAATATCCACAGGAAGAAGAGCCCAATAGAATCTTGGATAAGCAGCTCTCAGAATTAATAAGAAGCAAAATTACAATGGTGAATTTGATAAAAACCACAGTTCCTTCAGAATGAACTAAATATGACTTGTCTGCTGGGAGCCCTGCCAAAACTTTTCTTGCTATCAAGCTTCCTAAGAGAGTGTAATGAAGTTGCATCTCCATCCAGGGGCCTTCTGCATTCAACAACTGATCAATCCAAGAGCAGGAAAAGCCGGATCCCCCACTCCAACCTAACATAAGGCTGAATCCCTGTTCAACATTACCTGTAGAGGTCAGTAGAGAACACAGCAAACCCTGCCAATTCCTGATTTCTTTTTACCTTTCCACAAGTGTCGATGACGTTGTAGTACATGTCCTACATGTTCATATTCATATTCATCCTGGAATTCGTTTTTCAGGGACTCTAACCTATAGCACCAGTAGACAATAAAAATAGGTTTGCAGTTAACATAAGATAAAACATCATTATAACTTTATGCATACTAAATTTTTGTTTATAGAAAGTCAAAGATTTATTTATTTTGACTGTAATTGTACTTCAGGGATAGAATTATCACTACGTTAGTACTTTTTGTCTAGAAACTAACCTTTTAGACACTTTTAAACTTTAAGAATATTATAATTAGTACTGCAGACAATGTTTTTCTTTTTTCTTGGTCACTATAGATTCAAATCCATTAATAGATATTTTTAAATGGCTATGTAGCTTTTTTTTAAAATGGCATTAAAATAATTTAAATGATTGTAAAAAAGGCAATTTTCCTTGAATGTTAGATAAATAAAGAAATATTATTAGCCTAAGATTATTTTGCTTTTGTAAATCCTGACTTTTTAAATCTCTAGCAGTAAAACCAAAATCCATAGGTTGGATTATACCAAAATTGGAAATATTATTAAGGGTCTTTAAAAGCAGTATTTTTGAGACTAAGGAAAAAATTAAATAAAAAAAGTTACAAGCAAATGTCTGAGTTTAATAATGTCTCTTCAGTGCAACTAATATCCATACAACATAAGCTCTGAAACACAAAAGTTCCCGAAGGCACTGATTTTGTTAGTGAAGATTATATTTACTTTTCGAATTCATGTACTTGCCCAATTTAGAAATTCTATTTGCATAATAAACTAAAGGTTAACTGACCTGCAACATCTCTGAAAGCAAAAGAAAGAATAATAAATCATCAATGCAACTAATAGGTTAATACGTTGTTTATGGCATGTTAACTCTAAAAGAGACAAATAATAACAAAAACCTACAAACGTTAGCACAGAAAATCCCAAGAAATGTTTCTTTTGTGATGAAAGAAAAAAATTAATGCTTTATTGGTCAAAACACCTGAATAAAACAACCTAGGTAATTCAAAAAGTGAGCAGAAGTTATTTGAAAAAAAGCAGAACATTAAAATGAACGAGTTATTGATGGTCATGTTATCCCTGGTCTTCCTAAATGGTACTGCATTCTCATATATTTTATACACTACTTAGAACACACTTTTAAACATTAATTTGTGCTGCAGTAAAATGATATTATATGAAGTGCTTTAAATGTTAAGACTTTATAATGCTCAAATCATTGTGACAATAGAAAATTAGTTAATTTATTTTCAATAAAATAAATCAATAGCTTCAGTTATCTGCCCACTTATTTTAATTTAGGGTTGTTTATGTGAGCTTATAAAAAGAGTTTTAAAAGAATATAAATCTTACAGATTTGTTTAGAAGTTATCAGTGGTATCTATGGTCATTCATTCTTCTCTCAGATTCCCAGGATTTATAAGTCACCTGCTAATTTCAGTTAGTTGTCTGCTTTTTAAAAAGGCTCTGTCCTCCATATCTCCATTACCATACTGTTACTTAGATTTCAGAATCTTAGTAGGGAAGGACTAATTCACCATTTGATTCTCCAAACTGTTGTTTACTCATAGTATTCTATATATGTATGCATCTGTCAGATTCACATCTCCAAGTTTTATCTGATCTTCTAAGCCTACATGTATTTTTCCTGCAGGAAGATTTCTAACTGTTTTTTGAAATAAATATGTTTTTGAAATTTTTATTACATTAATGACTACCCCATACATATTAGCATTTCATATTAACTTATTTATCATGATCCGATTCTCTCTCAATTGTGTCTAATTTGTCTCTTAAAAATAATGTAAGAAGACCAAGCAAGGAAGCAAATCAGCAGACTAAGAAACTACAGTGATCTCCACTGAGAATCATCAATTTAAAAAAAA
Organism: Dasyprocta punctata; assembly: GCA_004363535.1. Classification (NCBI taxonomy): domain Eukaryota; kingdom Metazoa; phylum Chordata; class Mammalia; order Rodentia; family Dasyproctidae; genus Dasyprocta; species Dasyprocta punctata. The sequence continues at coordinate 9,939 of RJWM01020188.1, forward strand.
TATCTACACTAAGAAAAACAGGAGAGAAATCCAGTTTTAGCATAATAATAAAAAAGATGCATTAAGGCAGAAATGAAAGTTGCCACATCACTGCTTCCACAATTTAAGCACCACAACATGGAGAGAAATACTAAGTTTTCAGTGGAGAGAGAGAATTAAATACAGGCTTTACACTTGGAACCATGAATTAGGCCTATCATGGCCAAACCTCGCAGCGGGCAGAGCCTCACAGTCCCCATACCCATGCCAGTGTCTGAAGATGGAACCTTTGAACTTTTCCTGGAGCCACACTCATTTGAATAGTCTCTGCAGAATAAGTTAATTTTTCAGCCCTCACAACAGTTACCAATGAAATGCACATGGGGCATGACTCTGGAACTGCACCAATCTTTGTGGCTATGAGGACCAGTAGCAATACAGCTGCAAGCAACAGGCTTGAGAGTCACAGTAGCATCAAATATTTACCTAGGAATTAACCTAACCAAGGAAGTGAAATATCTCTAAATTGAAAATTACATCATTCTAAAGTAGGAAATTGAGGAGAACATCAGAAAATAGAAAGATATCCCCTGTTCCTCTGGAGGCAGAACCAATATAATCAAAACGACTGTACTTCCAAAACTGATATACATATTTAATACAATCCCAATCAAAATGCTAATGACATTTCTTTCATATGAAAGAAGAAGAAGGTGGGCGTGGTGGCGCATCCCTTTAATCCCAGCACTTGGGAGGCTGAGGTAGGAGGAGCCTTGTGAGTTCGAGGCCCTCTTGGGCTACAACATGAGTGCAAGACTGGCCTGAGCTACATAGTGTGACCCTGCCTCAAAAAACTAGGGCCGGGAGTTCAGCTCAGTGGCATAAGCTCCTGCCCTGGCAGGTGCGAGGTTGTGAGGTCGATCCCTGGTGCCGAAAAAAAAAAAGAAGAAGAAGAAGAAGAGACTCAGAACAGTGAAAAAAATCCTAAATAACAGAAGCAAAGCAGGTGGCATGACAGTCTCAGACCTGAAGTTATACTATAAAGCTACTATGATTAAAACAACATCGTACTGACACAAAAGACAGACATGTGGATTGATGGAAAAGAATAGAGGATGCAGAAACAATTTCAGGCACAGACAACTCTTTGATCTTTGACAAAGGGGCTGAAAACATATACTGAAAGAAATATCGACTTTTTAACAAATGATCCTGAGAAAACTGAATAGCTACATGCAGAGGATTGAGGCTATACCCATATAACTCACTATGTATTAACCTAAAAATCAAAATGGATCAAAGATCTAAGAAACACTCAGTGTGCAGAAGATAAAATAGATACAGCCCTTGAAGACACAGGTGTAGGAAAGGACTTTATGAACAGAATACCAAAGCACATATAATAAATTCACAAGAAATAATACTGAGAACAAAAAAATGGGATGATAGCAAATCAAAAACCTCCACACAGCAAAGAAAACAACCAACAGAGTGAAGAAGCAACCTATGGAAGTAAAAAAAATTGCCACATATTCCTTGGACAGAGGACTAATATTTACTATATGTAAAGAACTCAAACGAATTGGACTCCCCAAAATAAAATGACCAGATCAAAAATGGTCAACTAAAAAGAATAAATACTTCTCAGAAAAAGTACAAAGGGCCCATAAACATGAGAAAAATTGTTCAACATCACTGGCCACTAGAGATATGCAAATTATAACCACTTTGAGACATTTCTTAATTTGATGAAGTAAGCATATCTAGATTAATAGTCACAAATATTTTGGATCATTTTTATATCTGTATTATCTCTAAAAGTGCCTATCATATTATTCATATCAACAATTAATAATTCTCTTATCTCAGCAGCCTCAGGTCTAGTTAGTCCTCCTCAACCAGGGTAGCATGAAGAGAAAATTTACTAAGAGGCCTATTTAGCATTAACACCTACACCTATATCATATTCTGACCAGGAAATAACCAGTGATGCATTGTCCTGTGGCAAATTTGTTTCCATGGAAATACATTTCTCAGAACTTGTAAGAACACATTGTGCAACATTTTCAACATGGAATAAAAGCACATGGCACTACTGTCTGAAGGCCATCATAGTTAAATAGAGTGACAAAAATATTCAGAGCTTCCTGGCATGTTCCAGCTCATCCTCATTCTGTTGTGTATACAGCACTTATTCTGAACTGTTACTCCCACTGTAGAAAAGCAATAAAGGTCCACTCTAAATGCTTGGTAGTGTACCAATAGTTTCATCTATACCAGTGATGGCAAGCCTTTTAGACACCAAGTGCCCAAAAGTAACTCAGAATTCACTTATGTAGCAAAAAGTGCCAACTCTGTACTTAAATCTGAATATTGAAGTTTTTGTTCAGAAAAATACAGCTCATATACTTGAGTAACATGCCAATGGGGAGGGTTCTGCATGCCACCACTAATCTATACTGTCCCAAATCAGTGAGTAGGCATGTTTGACTTCTCAGATTGACTAATCAATGATACCTGTGATCATCCAATTCCCATTTTCAGAGCTTCATGTCTGAATTGTTTTCACAATTGCTTAAATTTTATTTCTCTGACACTTTCTTATAGTAGATTTTATTTTACAAAGGTAACCACAACAATATCTTGCATTCCTCATGATTTTACAATAGGACTTGGGCAATGACACCTCACCCAAAATTCCAAATCTATTCCTCAACCTTAAATTCTGAATATTAGAATGCATTTATGACAAACTCAAGGAATTGAATATGATAGTTATGATATATGGCTTCTGAGGTAGACCATCATATTGTCATTTGTTTTCATCCAGCTTTTTTGGGTTACTCACTCTTGAAATATACCAGCTATACTATACACTCTGAAGTAAATTCAGTGTATAATAGCTAGCAACCTGTCTAAGTGTACTAAGAACATTTACACTTAAAAAAATTACATAAAAATGGTTTATTTCTTACAGATAGGTAGCAGGGACAACATAATCCTAGGATACAGTGCAAACCAGTCCAAGTATCAAGAAAGTTGCTCATGGAAAACAAAGTCTCATCTACAGTATAAAAGGGATAACATGTACTGCAGGTGAGGGACCCCAGAAAATGGTATGACATGAGTTTTATACCTAGGTGTCATATAGCATCTAGGGACACACCACCTAAGGACACTCTGTTTATAAGCAATACTGGAAAAGAGCTCAGGCTCTTCTGGTTAATCCATTCTTTTGTCAATTACTTCCCTGATTGATGGACTTAACACCCAACATTCGCAAGTTAAAGGAGGAGAGGTTTTTGTTTTTGTTTTTGTTTCTGTTTTGTTTTTTGTTTTTTAGCTCACACTGCAGTCCATAATCAGGTGGCTTCAAAGTAGGACATCATGACATAGGTGCAGAGTGGAGGAAAAACTGCTTACCTACTGGCAACGAGGAAGCAGAGTGAAGGGAGGAGCCAGGGAGGACCTGTCCTTCAGGTCATGCCAGCCATGACCTGTCTCTTCTGACTAGTTCCCACTTTCTAACACCAAGTCATCTATGCCCCTGTAATCCAATCATCTTTCAAAGACCCAACCTCTGAGGACAGAGGCTCCTTAAAGACCCAAGTTTTAGAATGCAATTGTTTGAACAAACTCTGAGAAAACACATTTAGAAAATATGACATTATCAAACCTCAGACTACAGTATATATTATCATAAACCTATTAAAGAATTTGGAACGCCTTTTCAGCATGTAGATATTCTTTAAAATCTTTTTAAATTCTTTAAAATATATCCTTGTAATCAAGTGCATACAATAATGTTTTATAATAGCAAAACATTCATCAACTGTATCCTACTTAAAATAGTCTTTTAAAGTTCTTACTGTCAGTACAATTCCCCCAACCACTAGAACAAAGAATTCTTCTTTACATACTTCAAACACCTTTTAATAATTTCATATATGCAATAACCTTAACTGAGATGGTCAGAGTAGCTGAGAAAAACAGAAAATTTGTAAGACACAGTTCATGTGATAAAACTCTTGAAATATCATTTGTATTTCTCTGGATCCATAAGACAACTTACTAAGTTATTTAGTAAGATAAATAAAAAATAAGTTTCAAATGGAGTATTTATTTAATATTTAAATTTATTAACCTAATAAACATTAAATTAAAGACATTAATACATGACTGTTTAATTTTCATTGTTGCTTTTCAATCCCCAATTCTCTGAACCAATTTTTTTACATTTCCTATACATAAATTCCTAAAACCAGTCATAGAACTTGTTTTACCATTCTGTATTTCAGATTTCTTAATGCATCAGTAAAAGATTTTCTACAATGAGATATATTTCATTTTTGTAGTAATCTAATAAAAGTCATATTGTCTGATACTTTGACATATAGATGGGCTACTTAGAGAATAGATAGATGATGAAAAGAAATAGATTATCTCTTCACTCTGTTAGTGGTTTCCTTTGCTGTGCAGAAACCTTTCAATTTCATGTGATCCCATTTATTGGTTCATGACATTATTTCTTGTGCAACTGGAATTTTGTTCCGAAAGTCTTTTACTACATTTATGTGTGCAAGAGTTTTACCTATTTTTGTCTTCCAGTGGATTATTTCTGGTCTAATATATTTTTATTTTAGTTTAGTTCATGGTAACAGCTATGGATCTAGATTCAACTTTCAGCATGGAGATACCTAATTTAGCCCAGTTATCCCACCACCACTTGCTAAAGAGGCTGCTTTTGTTTCAGCAGTGCAATTTGGCCTCTTTGTCAAAAATTACATAGTTGAATGTAGCTGGAGTTGTTTCTGCATCTTCTATTCTGTTACAGTGGTCCACAAGTTTGTTTTGTCCTTTGTTTGTTGGTAGGTTAGTTGTTGTTTTGTTTTATTGCCAATACCTTGCTGTTTTTATTACTGTAGCTTTATAATATGACTTGAAGTCCAGGTTTGTGGTACCCCCTGTCTTGTTCTTTTTTTTTTTAAAGAGACTAAAACCAAGCAAAAAAAAAAAAAAGAATAAAGCCAATCAAAACAAACCAGTGTAAGTGACACAGGACTTTAAAACAATAGGAATATCACCAATGGTTACCATAATGCCTCTTCTTGTCTTCAAAATAACTGCAGATACTTTCAGACATAGTAAAAATCAAACAAAACAGAACAGAATGGAACCAATAAAAACAAAATAATGACTGCAATAAAGGACTTTAAAATAAGATGATAGTAAAACCAAAATGGCTACCTTAATATATCCTGTTATCTTTGAAATAGCTACCCATTCCATTTGATATAGTAAAATCAAACAAACAAATAAAAAGAATAAAATGCAACCCAACAAAACAATAAAAATGATACAGGACTTCAAAACAAGATAGCAGGAAATTAACAATAGCTACTACCTTCAGAAGGAGATCCCTCATAGATGCTACATGGTGTATTGTTATCCTCTGAACAGATGTTCAGACTACTGGCTTTAGACCCTCAGTCAGTGAAACACTAAACACTAAAAGCATTAAATTGTATCTTACCTCAACAGCTATCATTGCAGTCCATGGTTCTGTGGATTGGCTGGTCATTTACCGCAGGGAGGCTCTTCTTGTTTCCCAGCCAGCAGGACCAAAGGGGCTAGCATCTGGCTCTCCCCCAAATGGCCCACACATGGCACTGATTTGCAGGGAGGCCTAGCTTCCTCGTGACTTCTTGCTTTCTTCCCCCTAGTCCACCAATGGCATCCCCTGCCTTGTTCTTTATCAAGGACTGTTTCTATGATGCCAGCTCTCAGAGACCTCTGCAGAGTCCTCAAACTCCTTACTGGAGTTACGGTGCACAGTGAGAAGGAAAAAGAGATAAGAATTGTGTGGAAAAATGGGCTCTGGAACAATCAATACTCTCTAGGAACAAAGACCAGGCATCTCCAGCTACTCACGATTTATTAGCAAATACAGAAGAAGGAGCATGGTGCTTTTCCTGGACCAGCATATCAGTAGTGGCTAAATGGGCAACATCAGAAAGGAAACAAATTATGAATCATCCCTGCATGTGGATACTAATTTTCCCTATATTGTCCTCAGCAAAGTTCATCTTGTTCATTGAACTTTGCAGCCTCATAAAGGTCTCATTGAGCTGTATGACAAGAAGTAGGATTTCTGCATTCCAATACTGGCCCACAAGGGAGAGAAAGGAGGGCCTTGGACAGATTCTGTGTCAATTTTTGATATGTGGTCCCCAACAGTCCTTGTTACCCAGAATTGCTTTTGCTATTCTAGATCTCTTCTGGTTCTGCATGAATTTTAGGATCACTTTCCCCAGTTCTGTAAAGAATATTATTGGTACTTTGATTGAGATTGCATTAAATCTATGTAATGGTTTTGGAAGTATGGCCATTTTGACTATATTGTTTTATCTATCTAGGAACAGGAGACTTCTTTCATTTTCTGATATCCTCTTCAATCTTCTGTCTTCAGAATACTGTACATTTCATTAAAAAGATCTTTCATTTCCTTGGATAGGTTAATTCATAAGTATTCAAATTTTATGCTATTGTAAAGGGTACTATTTTCCTAATTTCCTTGAGTTTGTTATTGGCATATAAGAACACTATTGGTATTTGAGTGTTGACTTTATATTCTGCTATGCTACCACACTTGGATTTTAGCTCTAGGAATGTGTAGTGGAGTTTGTATGCAGAGGATCACGTTGTCAGAAAACACTAGTAATTTTACTTCTTCCTCCTCTATTCATATCCCCTCTAGTTCTCTGTCTTGTCTTATTGTTCAGCTAATGTTTTGAGAACTATATTAAACAGAAGTGGAGATGGAAGACATCCTTGTCTTCTCCCTGATTTTAGTGGAAAGGCTTTCAGCTTCTCTACATTTAGTGTGATGTTGGCACTTAGTATTCCATAAATGATTTTCATCAGGTTGAAATGAAGAACTTCTACTCTTAATTCTTCAGTGTTTTTTATCTTGAACTGATGCTTCATTTTGTCAAATATTTTTTTCTGCATCTGTTGAGATGAGCATGTGACTTTTTCCTTATTTGTGTGAAGTTGAACATATATTTCATTTGCTGGTATTTCAATATAAACCAGAATTATTTCCCTGCTATTAAAGAAAAACATAAAGCAAAACTATACTTTTCACTTTTCCCTCCTGTGTTCTAAATTGCATCACATGCATATATGTGTATTATATATCATGTAGATGTTATATTTTAAACATATACTTTATTTAGGTTTTAAGTATTTATATTATTTATAATTCGTCATGTTTTGTAGTTTTCACAAATGTTTACTCTTAGTTATCTCATCATTAAAGTCAAAGTCTACAGTCAATTAAATGTTACATAATTTCTTCATCCTTAAAGTCATTTTAGGATTCCTCTCTTTGTTGATTCCATTGTATTATAAATCTTCCTCAAATTTTTATGTTGGGTTGTACGGCCTCTTTTTTCTCTCACCTCTTATAAAGTATTGTGTTGAGATTTTTTTTTAGATAGGCTCTAGTGGTTGATTAATTGTACCAATTTGAGGAGTTTACTATCTTAACTAAACCAGTTTAGCAATTCTACAACCCAGGGGATAGAAGACCCACCCTAGGATGGCTCATCACCTGGATGGCATAAAAGGGAAATGAGGAAGGACAGATGGGGCTCATTCTTTGGAGGAGCTTGAGTCTTTGCCTTCAGCCTAGACATCGTCTCCTGGCTTCCAGCTCAGACTCTTCAGCTTCTCCCTTGGATCCTTCAGCCTTCCGGCACAGTCTCTTCAGTCATAGACCCATCAGTCTCCTATTACGGACTTGTATGGGACACTTCAGTGAACTCTAGACCTTGGATTGAATCCTTTAGTCTCTAGTGTGCACACATTCTCTGCACTCTTCCTCATCCTACTCCATGAGTGGCCATCACAAGCCAATCTTGTAATTTCTTATGCATTGCTATGTCTTGTGTTATATCTGTTCCTCTAATAAAAGCCTGACTAATACACATATCATACAATTCATCCATTTAAAGTGTGCAAGTTGTGTTCATATAGATAGATGAATAAATGATAGATAGGTAGATGATAGATAGATAGATAGATGATCTTAGAGATTTAGTTAAGATATTGGCTCACACAAATATGGAAGCTGATACTGACCAAAGCAACTCTGGAAAGCTGGTATTATAGTTTGACCTAGAGAGTTGATGGTGTATATTTCAGTCCAAGTCTGAAGCTATAAGAGCAAAGAGCACTAAGAATAGATCAGTATTCCAGGTCAAATAAGCAGAGAGTGAATTCAACCCTCTTTTGCCTTTTGTTCTATTCAGCTCCCCAATACATATGTCCCTGCTCATTGGGGAAGGGCTACTTACTTCACTCAGTTCGCCAATTTAAATGCTAATTTATTCAAGAGTTACTCTGAAAGACATACCAAAAATAACATTTAACCAGCTGTCTAGGTACTCATGATTAAAACAAATTGACATAAAATTAGCCTTCAACATACTGTATAGAAATACGATTAGTTTTTGCATATTGATTTTGTAACCTGCAACCTTGTTAAACCCTAATTTTAATTCTGATATTTTTTTCTGGTGCACTCACTAGTATTTCATAAATACAAGATTGCATTCATTTTCAAATAGAGATAGACATAGTGTATAATTCTTTTATTCTGTTGTTGTGAATTTCTTTTTTCTTTCTTTCTTTCTTTCTTTCTTTCTTTCTTTCTTTCTTTCTTTCTTTTTATTCCACTAATCAGGACAATGGATGAATGGTCATAAGGCAATTCAGAAATCTCCTGGTCTACACTTCACATCACATGCCCAGAGCTCTAGCAAGGCAGGATAATTCTAGAGGACGGGCCAAGACTGCCCTGCATGTGTTTGCTCCCAGAGCTGCTCTAGGCCTCTGCTGTCTATATTCCAGAGGAAGCCTCCACATTCATCCCAATAATGGCTCAAGCAATCCAAGTGTGGTTTATGTAATTGCTGAACCAAGATGTAGACATTAATATAGCACTAATTCTGTAGATGCACAGAATGCAAGCATAGGAATGTGGCCTCCACCACTTAGATTTCCAAAGATATCAGAAGTAATTTGGAAGCCTAAGCCAAAACCTTCCATAGAATCAGTCACCATAGATATCTAATGCTAGTGTATGCTAAGGAAACATAAAAAAAGAACCACCATTGAGACCTAGAGCTGTAGAGCCACCACAGTGCAACATCTGCCTAGGAAAGATGTAGTCATGGCACTAACTTTAGATAGCTAAAGCATGGGTTAAACAAAGCTAGGGTGATGGGGTCACCTGATGCCTTATGAGCCTAACCCCTACCCCAGTGCATCCAACAGGGAAGAAAAAAGAGTCAAAGTTTACTCTGGATTCTTAACATTCAGTGTTCACCTTGCTGAGTTTTAGATTCATTTGTGGTCTCTTGTTCCATTCTTCATGCCTACCTCTCTTTTTTCAATGGGATTGTCTACCCTATTCCCGTTCCATTACTTTATTTTGGAAGTAGATAACTTGTTTTGATATCATAGACATACAGCTGAAAATGAGTTTGCCTTAGGGTGAATCATGCCTCAAGACCTATCCATATTCAATTAAAAAATAATTTTGAACTTCGAACTTTTGCGGGGAGGGAGGTACCAGGGATCAAACTCACAACCTCACACTTACCAGGCAAGCACTTGAGCCACTGAGCTAAATCCCCAGCTGAACAATGAACTTTTGAGTCAATACTGGAATAAGTTAAAATTCATGGGACTGTGAGATACAACTGCATTCTATGTTCTGAGAAAGACATTTATTTTAGGAGCTACAGACTGAACACAGTGTATGTATCTCCCAGGGGTTCAATATTTTGGAACCTTCATATCCAATGCTGCAGTGTGGGCAGGAGGGTCCCAACAAGAGATACTTACTTCATGAAGCTCTACCCTCCTGACTGGATTAATGTTATTCTTGTGTGAGTGAGTTTTATCTCATGAGTCAGTTCCTATGAGAGTGAATTTCCGCAAAAGTAAGGTTAATTCCTTGATTTTCTCTTGCTTTTGAACTCTTGCCCTTCCAAAATGTTATGCAGCTGCAAGAAGCCCTCACCACTCAGGTGGGGTGGCACATGCCTGTAATTGCAGCACTTTGGAAACTGAAGCAGGAATATCGCTGTGTGTTTGAGACCAGCCTGAACTTCAGAGTGAGTTTGAGGCCAACCTGAACTGCATAGCAAGCCCCTGTCTCAAACAAAGCAAAAACCAACAAAAAATCCCTTACTATACTCCAGTGGGTGTTCTGGAGACTTCTCAGACTCCAGAATTATGAGCTGAATGAAAGTTTTTTATAAATTACCCTCCATGTGGTATTCTATTATAAAAACAAAAAATGGACTAAAAACTTAGACCAGTTCTGTTTTCCTTTTATTCCTGTAGATTTGAGTTACCATATAGTGCCATTTTTCTACTCTAATAAAACTTTTCTCCCACACACTTATATTTCTCTATTATTATGAAACTTATTTCTACATGCTAAGGGGTCAAAAAATTATACAAATTTGTTATACAATTACCTTTAAAATCAGATAAGAGAAGAAAGAAAAAGATATGTATTATACTATTACATGTTTCTTTTATAATTACACCAGTGCTCTACTTTTTTAGTGGATTTCAATTTATGTTTTGGTTTACTTGTTTTTCATTAGTATCCTTCAGTAATTATTTTGAGTGTAGTACATGTAAAGTTTCCCAGTTGCATTTATCTGAGAATGTCTTTATTTTACTCTGGTTTTGGAAAGAATTTACATAAGTATATGATATGTGGCTGACAGTACTTTTAGCAGCGTATCATCTCACTGCACTCTGCTCGCCTGGAAATGCTGTTGAGGCTTCAGGGTACGTGCCAACTTGTTTTCTGTTTGATGTTTTCAAGATTTTCTCTCTTTCTTAAACTTTCAGCATTTTTAATTAAGTCTGAATGTGGATTTCTTTGCATGTATCCTATTTGTTCAGTTTCTTAGATAAGTAAATTAATATTTTTCAGCAATTTGGAAGATTTTAGATTATTACTTCAAATATTATCTTCTCTTGTTTCCTTCTAGTTTACTTCCAGTATTTCCATTGTGTATATGTTGGTGATCTGTTTATCTAATTCTAATTCTCTCTTCTTCATATAGGTCTCTTAGATTCTGTTCATTCTATTTGTTCTCAATTCTTTTGGTTTCAGGATCTCTATTGATCTATTTTTAAATTCTCATTCCTTTTCTAATCAATTCAAATCTACTTTTTGGGCTATCTAATGAATTTTTTTCACTTTATTCATTGGACATTTCAACTCAAAATTGCAATTTGGTTCTTTTTATAATCCTTGATGATATTCTCTATTTAAAAGGCATTACCTCTATACCTTTATTACACAAATCATGGTTTCTATTATTCACCTAAAGATATTTATGATGATAATTTTGAAGTTTTAGTCTTAGTTTTTTCCACTGGTTTTTTTCTTTCTGTTTTTCTTTTCCTGTACATGAATCGCACCTTTCTGAATCATGTCTCAGAAATGTTGTTTAAAAAGGGACAATTTAGGCAATATATTATAGTAATTCTGAATACTCATTTCTCCCTTTTCCATCTACCAGGATTTTTTTTGAGGAGGACAACACAATTGGTTTTATTTCAATCAAATCACAATAGTTTCTTTTTAAGCTGCTGCAAAGTGCATCTACAATTTTCTATTACAGATCCACTTTAAAAATGTTTCCTGTGACATAATAGAAAGTCTTTTTTCAAACAGAGGAATAGCCCCAAATTCTTCAAAAGTAAATATTCTATTCCAGTAAATGGTAGATACATGAAGTTACAGTAAAGCAGACACTTAAAAGGACAGCCAAAAATCTTCCAACCATTTATTAGAAAGAATGTAGACATTATAAAAAATTCCACTGTCATGAACATAAATTGAGGTTTTTGAGCTAGGGTAAAAGCTGAAATCAGAAAAAAATAAAAATCCAATAGTGTATTAACACCTCTTCATTCATTTGCCATATTGACAGTGCAAACACAAATCTGGTCTAACTGTTCATACTCCCAAGAAACAATGTTCAGCTTTCTTCATCCTCCATGCTAGGAGATGTAAAAGTGTAATGGTCAAACAATACCAAATGTATGGGCTTCAAAAACCATCTAAATTAAGGGCATTTACTAGTTTTAGCTAAGATATATTTGGGACACTGACAAGTGATCACTTACATACAATAATGTGAAGTAAGCTTTTTGAAAAATAAACTTTAGTGGAACAATTTTGAAAGGTACACTAGGGGAATGACAGGTTATCAGTTTAAGGTATCAGCCGATTTGAGCCCATGTCTAAAATCCAAAATTCAGTCATCTTTCCCTGTGCTGAGAACTTCTTGTCATGTCAGTAACTATATTATGAAGTAAAGGAGACTTAGGTGAATTGTTTTTCAGCAACTGCCTAGGACCTCAACAGCTTGTAAAACTCTGGGAAATGTTCATACATAAGGATAATCCCTCAAGTGACTTGAAATTGTCCCAATACAATGGTACATTATCAACTCTTAGTAAAGCCTTAAAGAAAAAAAAAAAAAAAGAACAGCACAGATAAGTCAAAAAGCAACACAAGCAAACAACAGCAACAATTATTCTGGCATTTGCTCCTTACAACCCTGTGATAGCCCAGTTATACCAGGATAACTATGTGTGCTACCATAGATGACAGCAGCAATAGCAGGGCTGTCACTGAATATCTCTTTTATCTCTTCATTATACTGTCTGACTTCTTTAATATTGCACCTGGAAGTTAGACACTACTAATTACTGGTCAGCATCTATTATTTTTAAAAATGTGTTTGTTAACAAATCACTCTGTAGTCAGCTTCATTTAATTTCAGGTAGAGGCAGTGTTTGAGACCAGTCTGAGGTTTATTCTGACCCCAAGGAAACTCTTTTTAACTGTCTCATTTCCTCTTTCTCTATTGAAGTATCTAGCCTGTGGGTTTAATGAAGAAGGACTATTGCTTTTAAGAGCATTCTTAGGCTTAAATTCCCAGGTACTCTGTTTCAAATAAAATCACTTTCTTTAAGGAGAGCTTCAGCACAATCTTTCCTCATGAATAGTCTTACTTTCTGATCAAAATATTGTTCCCCAACTCTAGACACTTGATGGAGCAATAGCCTGTGATTTGTTTTACTTGCCTTTCCTGGTTGGGCTTTCTGCCCTATGAGCAAGCTAGACGCATACAGGCAGGATTCCAGGATTCTTAGCTTACCTCGTCTACATACAATCTCCATTCTACAGATGGGAAATGAAAAGAGGGAAAGAGCTCCTAACAATTGGCCAATACTTATTGGAAATTTAACTTGTTCATTGGAGCTGGAGAGCATCATAATGCTGGTAGCCTGTTCTTTCCAGTTACATACAGTGACTCTTGCTTTGGCCATAAAGGAAGACTAAGCCCCATCTTTTTAAACATGCCCCCTCATAGTGGTGTGTACTAGTTAGGGTTCACTAGAAGAACAGATTTCATGGATGGAAGAATGCAAAATGGCCACCTGTGTGCTAGAGAGCTAGAGGATCTGGCTGAAAGTCAAAAGCCTGGAGCTCACTGCAAAGTCCAGTGCAGGTCCATATCAGAAAGCTGAAGGGCCTGCATAGGAAGGCTGAGGAGTCTGCACTGAAAGCCTGAAGAAACTGGAGATGACTGTCCAAAGGTGATGGTAAAGACTGGTACTCTTCTGAAGAAGCAAAAATGATAGACTTCCTTTTTATTTTTCTTTTTGCTTAATCCTGGCTACAAACCCATTGGTTAATGTCACCAGCAACAGAGCAGGTCTTCCTTTCATAATTTATAGCCAGAACCATGCCCCACTGATCCAGTAACATTTCTTATTCCATTTGAATTGACGTCACAATTAACTGAGCTTCCACCAACCAGAGCTGAGAGAACGAAAAGAGGAAGTGCATTTTTACTCAAGCCACAGGTTTCTGTTGTTCTTAGCAGTTTTAAAACATTGTTTTGAATAAGTGTTTCTTTATTTACTCTATCCCCTTAGGACTGTTTTCTTAGAGTACAGCCTTTTTACAATAGTCTTCACTAGGTTTACTACTTTTGTTGAAGCATAGTTCTGTGGAGTTCCTGACACTATCATTCAAGAAGACAAACCTAATGCACTATTCTCATTACTACCTTAAAAATGTAGAAACTTTATGTTTCATAACTTCCTGAGTTTGCTTATCTGTGAGTAGCAAAACCTGAATTTGAATCTAGGCATTCTACATCATAACTCTATAGTGTGCTGATTACCATAGCAAAGAATGTGCATGTGTGATTGTTACCTCCTTTACAAATAAAGAATAATGATGCCCTGTTTTCTTAGCATTCATTTATACTGCAATTCATGACTTAGAACCATCTATGTGTCAGTCCAGGTGTTGGAAATAACAACTATTAAGATGAGAGATATCTCCATGTAGCTTACAATTCAATAAGACTGATTGTTGAAGAAATGTGTGTTTGTCTTTTGCTGCCCAAGATTTTGATATAAATATAATCAATGACTATACAAAATCTTTGCTTAGATATGTAGTGGACAACTCAAATTTCTCATGCCCCAAACCTCATTATTAAATATCATGCTTTCCCAAGCCAATCTCTATAATTACTTACTAACAAATGCAATCACTGAACTCCCAGGATATGTCATTTTAGAGGGCTCATTTTGGTTCATCCCTTTCCCTTATTCCTATCATCTCAATTCTTAATAAGTCAAACAAAGTTTCTATTGGCAAAATATAACTGCAATCTATTCACTTCTCTATTTCTTCACCAACAATGCCCTATTCAAATGACATCTCTTAATTTTATTGTACTTCAATGGCCTCTACAGTAGTTTACTTTTTCCATTATTTAATATATGATCCATCTCCACACAGCAGCAAAATGATCTTTTAGCAAATAAGTTAGGTATTGTACTTTCCTTCTAATCATGTACAACTGCATGCATAGAAAATGCGAAGTCTGATTCTTAAGAAGATCATCATTACCTAGGTTTTCCTTACCTTTTCAGTTTTGCTTCTTACCACTTTCTTCCTTGTTTGCATGCCAATTCTCTTTGTATGTCAAATAAATCAAGTTCATTTTACAGGGCTGCACCACACAGTAGTCTTTTTTCTAATGAAGTTCTTAATTTGGTACCAACTTGATGAACTTTTTTCTACTCTTTATACCATAAATTTGTTTTGACAGTCATATGAAAACATAAAATTTGCACATTTTATGGGATATCGTGTCATCTTTCAACCATACATGAATTACCTAGTGTTCAAATCAGAGTAAATGTATCCAACTCTTCAAGCATTTGTGAAAACTTTCAAAATTCTTTCTTTTGGGTTTTTGAAATACACAGTACATACTCTCCAGAGTGACTCAGAGGACACACCTCACCAAGGCATTCAGAAACTCATTGCCCAGGGAATGAGAGATTGTTATCCTTGTGTAAACTGTGAGCAGCTGGGCAGTAACAGAATATTTCAACTGAATTAAGTTTGCTGTGATCAGAGCATTAGAGGCAAAGAATGTCATATCTAAAAACAGGTAATGAGAAGTGATAGACTGGTAATCAGAGGAATGTTTTTGTTTATGTTAACTCTGTAGATAGATAAGTAGCTAATTAAATGTGGCAATAGTGAATCGATCAGGGGTTCTTAATGAATTAAATGAATAGTCAGCTTTCTTATGCACAACTAAATTGCTAACACAGAACCACTCTAAATATTTTGGGTGACATCCTGACTATGATAGCAAATAACACATTGTTATTGATTGAACATACCTATACCAATGCAGAGACTCTTGAGCAAAGTACAGACTAGGTATATTTGAATGAGATAAATATTATAATCCAAATTGAATCACAGGTGTTGGCAAAAGGTAGGATACCCAGCTGAAATAAGTAAAGCAATTTCTTTTGACAAATAGGAATGTATGATCACTTAATTTACAGGGAAACAAGGTTACGTGGCCTCAGACTTGCAGCAAGCAATATCTGCGACTTCCAGCTATTTACTATGATAACCATAAAAAAGAACTTCTAATTATCCTTAGAAATCTAAAATGGCATTGTACTTTTGCACAGACAGTGATAGATGGTGTCTTGGTCTGAACACATTTTATAGTGGGTCCAGAAAAAGTGTAGTCTGAGAAGATGTTGTAACTTTCACACTCTTCACATTACTACCGAAATCCATAGAGCAAGGGCTATCATGATGGAAAAGGCCCCAGGAAGTCTTTAGAACTGCTCACCTCTTCCCACCAAGATTGCTAACTAAAAGTAGTACTACACCTCTTGGGTATAGCAGAAATCAATGTCACCATTAAGGAGTTCATAGATTCTAGATCAATATAAAACTTTCCTTTTTCCCAATTCAAGAACCAGATAGGTTCTCTGGTTACAGAGAATGACTACACATTACTGAAAATATAATCAAGTACTGATACGTCTGTGGGTTCCAGAATTTTAGACTTTGTAAAGCAACATGCAGCCTACTTGCCAATGAGATGCTGAGTTAAAACTTTTCATATTAATCACTATAAACAATAAGCAGTTAAATTGACTATGATTCATTATTCCTGTAGCATATTCTTACTCCTTTTTTCAGATCCAAAGCACTTTTCATGTTCTCTATCATCATGAAGTGTAGAGAAATTTTATCAACCCACAAAGTATCAAATTGACATATTCTATCAGGATACAGTGAGTACTGAGATGTCATAGAAAGGCATGCATGATGGCGACAAACAAACTCCAAAAGATTTTCCTAATCTTACATATCGGTTATGTTTCATGGAGTCTCATTATAATGGGATGTTATTTGTAAGTGAAAGACATTTGTGGAACTTCATTCAGGCTACTATTTAAAGTGACACACAACACTTCATGGGCCCCTTCAATTAGAAAAGCATCATATTCTACCTTTGTGAGTGGTGCTGTAACTCTTTCTATGAGTAATCCATCTTGATCTCAAATCAGGATATAAAAGGGGAAACTGTGACATCATCACTTTTTATTAATGAATTTTCTACCACACTATAACTTACATTAGCTGTACTAGTTATGATCAAGACTTTTGTTTTATTTTCAGGTAGAAAATTGACAAAAATCACATCATCTCACACTATTATATAAGCTTCTTTTCCTCCATATCTACTATTCCAACTATTCCAAATGTCCTCAGATTCAAGTCATCCTTTGTGTCTCTAGAATGAGCCAAATTGTAACAGTTTATAGAACAGTACTTAGAATGGTCTTAATTCTGATACCAAGTACAAGTTTGGTATTTCTAATACTCATACACAGTTCCACTAATTTACTAGTAAAACTTAGAGAATTCACTGAAAACCATTATATTAATGGTTACAGTCTAATAGGGAAATGACACAAATAAATTTTTGCCAAAGGAAGAGACAGGTAGGGCAGCATGTAGTAATGTTCTAAGCCTGAAATTTCTTTTATCTTGGGGACACATTACCCTCCTAACACCTATCTGTGACAATATGCAGGACATTGCCAACCAGGGAAACACTTAAGCTTCTGTGTCCAGAATTTTAATAAGGAATGATTACATAAACATGACATTTATTGATGACTGCCTACAGAGTTGAATTTAGTCTCTTTATCCATTGATATTTCATGATCCAAAGTTCTTACTCAAAAGCACACTGCTGGTCTAGTAGGGCCCAGCCCTAAACTATGACTAGTCACTGTAATCAGCATCTACCCCACACAATACCGCTCCTGTCAGGTATGGAATAGATGACCTCTTAAAGTCAAAGAGAAAAGAGTCTTCTAAAATGGACAGACCGCTGTGTATACAGTGCCAAATTCTTTACTAATCAGTGTCAATGAAAGATTGCTGGTTACCTGCATATATATCAACATCTGCTCCTAAGAAAACTGATACTGTGTTTCACATTCAGACTTACTAAGAGAGATCACTAATTAGTTGGCTAGTATCACTACTATGTGGATAGTGACCATATATCACCTAAACCAACTCAGTAAACATTTCTAGTGTACAGTGAAGAGCAACCACAACAACTTTAAATAATCACTGTGTATGAATATCATCTATATTCATGTATTAGCCTGAAGTCAATTCTTTTTTATATAATGAAGATGGCATTGATATGTAAATCAGAAAAATGAAGAAACATTTGTCTAGAATCTGGACATCAATTTTATTCCATTATCTATATCTTAACTTTTTGGTCCACATCATGGTGTATACATATTTAATCATTTTTTAGTGAATTGTGAAAGTACAACTTTCATCAAAATCCACTTTCATGTCTCACTCTTCTTTGAACTAGAAAGAGTTTTTTTTATGCTTGATACAAATTACTCTACATCAAATTTGAATGAATTTTCTCTGTTTTGTTTTTAACAGATCAAGTACTATATTGAAGAATGAAGGAAACACAAAGCGTTACTACTAATAATCCCTCAACATGTCAAAGCACTTTAAATTCTAATTCTTTTTTTCCAACTCTAACATATAGAGAACAGTGAAAATTCTCAAAACTATTCAAAATATAATCTTTAACAAAAACTATAGATTACTGGGTTTCCTGGATTGTGTTTTTTATAATTTCTCATTGCATGTAATGGAAAAATCATCTCCGTACCTCATAAGACATGGAAACAATTACAGAGTTATATCTTTTGCATCCTCAGTTTGTGAATTTCATAAATGTTATGATTATGCTGCTAAGCAATGTGCAAATAAATGCCTCTTCAGGATCTCGTATCCTTTAGAGCGATCTATATTTAACAGTTTGTTTATAATATATTTTCCTAATGCAAAATATCTACAGTGTTGCTAGAACACCTGGCTTTAGGGTCATGTAGTTAAACTCACTTAAAACATATTTTAGGAATGTTTGTTTTTCCAACTACATTGTGTAAAATCAAATATACTGATGTTTGTGTGTACATACATAGATCATACTATTTTTGCATGTGCATTTATACTAAATGTGAAATTTCAGAATTGCCTATAACATCCAAGTGTTTTAAGGAAGAAGAGCTGACACCAGCCACCTAACAAGGGGTTCCTATTTAACTATTGCACGAGCACCGTAGAATCTTTATACTAGTTCTTTGCTAAAGCCTTTCTTTTACACAGTCAGAAAAACTTACCAATCATAGCCATTTAAGTGGATACAATATCTTAACTTTTGCTAAAATTTCAGAAGGCCTCAACAATCAGAAAAACTTTAGTTAAATCCCAGAAGTTTTGAGACTCCGGAAGTGAACTTTAAAGGAATTCATAAATGAGGATCACTAATTTACCTTTTACTCCTGTGCATTCTTGAATCCAGTAAATAATTGCTGAATGCTAACAATATGGTACACAGAGGTACAAAACCAAAAACAATTTAATTGCTTAAAGACAAAGTAGGCTTGTGTAGATTTATAAATAATAAGAGCAAAAGGTATTGTGATTAGTAAAAACATGAAAAGAATATGAAAAAATCCTAAACCTTAGGAGATGACAGGTAAGAAAAAGACACAGATAGAGAAAAACCTACTGAATATAACTACAGAGGTATAAGATGATGTCATGCATTGCAGTAAACACAGGATTACATTGGAGTTGGAGAAAAAATTAATAGAAAGAAAAGCAAACAGAGGAAAGAGTGTGCATTCTATGTCTCCTCTGATAGCAATGAGAGAAATTGAGCTGGTCATAGAAAATAGCAATACTGAATTTAGAAGAATCACATTAGCAGTAATGTAAGTGACAAATTGGAAATGAAGACAGAGAAAGTTCAAGATAAAACTGTAGTTATGGAAAAATAGTTTGGAAAGAAACTTAGAGATATTTTTTGAATGACCCTTAAAAAGGATAAAAATAAAGAAAATATGAATTAAGTAGCCCTGTATTTGGAAATGAGGAAGAGAAACTTTATTAATGATTTACATTTGAGAGAATTTGGTTATCAGTAAAGAACTCAGTCAATAACAGAATAAGGGTCAAGTAATAGTTCCAGACTTCATTAACACATTAATTCAGCAAAGATCATTGCTTATCAGACAGTGTACTAGATTTTGGAAACATGAAATATAAGATGCAGAACCAAGTGGTCAATGAATTGAACATGGCAAAACCAAACAAATATAAAAATAACTCAATACAATACTGTATGACAAATGTTTAAGTGGTAGAATCATACTGCATACTGAAGTACATGGAGGAAGAAAGAAGAAGAATGACAGAAATAAAAGCTGGTGCAGAGCATAAGAGATGATTAGTCAAAATGAGATGTATGAGTTAATATCACAAAAAGACTTATGTGCCTATGTTAAACATTGGGACTCTAACTTTAATTAAATAT
Organism: Dasyprocta punctata; assembly: GCA_004363535.1. NCBI lineage: Eukaryota > Metazoa > Chordata > Mammalia > Rodentia > Dasyproctidae > Dasyprocta > Dasyprocta punctata. The sequence continues at coordinate 30,317 of RJWM01020188.1, forward strand.
TCACAAAAGTTTTAATCTGCCTAAAATATGGATGCTAAAAATTATTTAAAGTGTTATTTTAAAAGCTATTTGGATATAGTTATTAATAAATATCTAATTTTAGAATGACTGGAGAATAGTCATGACATGGGAGGCCTCCACACCTTTGAGCCAAAGGTCTGAAATAAAGGAATGGTTAAAGAGCATAGAAATAGAGAATGAAAAAAGGGAGATTAACACAAATATTTAGGAAGTACAACTGATTATCTAATACATGGTAAGGAAAGAAGTATTTATTGGACAAGGTCTAAGTTATACTTTCAGGACTATTTAGATGGTTGTATAACAAAAATAAGGAATTCAGGGAAAAATATTAAGTTTATGTGTTGTAAGTTTCTGAAAAATAATTCAATTTCTTTGCCATGCCTCTTCCTATTCATTAAGATGTAAACTTCTATGGGCCCTGTTATCAGGGACCTGACCTAGATTCCCAATCTCCCAAACAAGCGAATGGCAAAGGCTTAAATAAATGAGATAAGTGGTATGATTTTAGGGCTCCAGGAGGGTCAAAACCCTCTGCAGAGTGTGCGGCTCTGGTGGTTAAGACAGGGGATTTCTCTGGGTGGCCCGTATTTATTTTAGTTTTCAAACTAGGAAGGGGTTAGAGTGGAAAATGCAGGAAATTGAACAGACCCTGAGAGTGGTTCAAGGACTTTTCCAAGTAACATTGTCTAATTTAGGAGAACTATCTTAGGAGAAGATCTCCATGTTGCATTTCACTACAGGAGTGAAACACCTGCAGCTACAGTCTTTAGTTAGTTAATCAGAGTTGGAGCCAGGTGTCCTCGGCTGTGATCTTGTCTCACCCCGACCATGCAGCAGCCCTGCGCATGTGTTCAGTTTCCAGTTTCAGTGGCTCCCAACACCTTGTTTAATGGGTAATTTGTCTAATAATCCCACAATCTGACTGACCAAAATCTATAAACCTGGACAAAATTTACTCAATCATAATTATTTTCCTGAAGTTCTAAAAATAGTAGACAACAATAACTTTTGTTTAATTAAACTAAGCCTGAATCAGTTTTACTCCTCGGTATATATTCCAATGGAAATTCACACACAAGTACACCAAAAGGAACTCAAGAGAGTTAATTCTGATAATAGTTGTAATAGACCCAAACTGGAAATAATCCATTGAATATCTGACAAGAAATGAATCATATTTGACTTGTATGTTTTGCATATGATGGAATAATACACAGTTATGAAAACTGAGAAGTACATATTCTTTTTTTTTTTGTCTTTTTGAGGCAGGGTCTAATTATGCAGTTCTGGCTGGTTTCGAGCTCACTTTGCAGCCCAGGCTGGTCTCAAATATGCAATGATCCTCCTGTCTCAGCCTCCTGAGTACTGGGATATATCTATATTCAGCATCATTGATCCATTTCATCATGTTGATTTAGCAAATCAGTCTAAATTGATTCACTATGTTGATTTAGCAAATCAGTTTAAATTGATTCATCAAGTTTCAAGTAATCCTACTTAAAACTTTAGTTGTAATTTTGAATGTTTTTCCATAAAATTTACAGTCTCATATATCTGAGTGAACAAAAAAAAGTGAGTGAGAAAAAAATTAGTATCATTACAAATCAAAGCAGTGCTATGTTATAACACTGTATGCTTTTGGATTACCATATTATGATCATGCAGAAAGATGTTGCTTCCTGAACTCTAGTTTCAGATGATGAATCATAAGCCAAATTTAGATATGCCACTTTTGGATTGAAACATTTATTTGTCATTTTTAAATCTTCTACATTATTTCCCTCTAACTCACAAATGACAATAAACAAGTTGCAGACTTCTCCAAAAGCCAGTGTTCCTGAGTAACTAAAATGATTTGGGGGGGGACTTTATTCTGTTTTATTTTGCTTGGTTTTATTCTCCTTAAAATAAAGCTTACAAAAAATGATAGAGGCACTTGCAGATTTTACAATGGATCTGTAGAATGGGTACAAAATAAATCTCTGTTGCTCTAACCCAGTGATGTTTTCAAGTTGTTTATTCACACAACATAACATTGCCTATTCTGATTCAAAAGTCATTGGTGCAAAGAGAAGTGGACACAACAGAATGAAATGGAGAACTTAGAGACAGATAAATATGTAAATACTCTGTGAATAGGGTATGCTAGAAATCAACAAGGAAGGGACAGGTTATCCATTGTAAGAAAAGTAGTTCACTCTGTGGATTAATATGAAATAAGATCCCTACCTAAATCAACATAAAAGTGGAAAATTTAAGTGAGCTAAACTCTTAAATATAGAATTACTATTAAGTATATAAAATGTTGACAAGTCATTAATACTGAGGGAAACAAACACATAAGTAAAACTCTGAAAACACAAGAAGCAAAAACTGTACCAAAACAAATTTGAAAATCTATCAGAAAAAATACCCTATGATCCTACAACAAAAGTAAAAAAGAAAAATTACTTTCCAATAAAGAAAACCAAAAATGTTGACAAGTAGATAAGTTGCTAGAAATCATAGTTTTCAGAAAATACAAATAAAGCATTAATATCACAATACTTTACTCTTTTTAACAAGATGAAAAAATCCACATTGAGCATGCAAAAGCCCTCACTCTCCTATAGAGAAGGGCATACCAGTGAGACCACACTGCAGCACAATCTAGATGCACTCAGTTACGTAAGAGATATGCGAATCAATGCATGTTTGTTCAGCCCAGGAAGATTATTACACAGAGACACTGGAAAACTGTGATGTTCACTGAAAGACAGTTTACAGCGAGGGGGAAAACAGATGGTTGATTGCTGAAAAGGTCAAGAAGTATTGTGAGGCAGTTGGAAGCAGTGCATTAGCAGAAAATCTAAGAACATAAATGATCTTAGAAATATACTAATTACTTTTTAAAAGGAAATTATGCTGTGCCATATTACCATATTTATGTCAACTAAAGGGCTACAAACAAAATAATCAACTACAAAAGAACAAAAATAATAAATATGTAATAAAGGTATTAAAATGGTCGCCTATAAAGAAGATGGAGGTGTAGAGTGACAGTCAAGTATAGGGATACAAAAGAATAAACAAGAAAAAAGAAAGAGACAAAGGAAAAGTTAGTTGACTATCTGCAAACTTAGAATTATCTATATTATTAAAATCAATAAAAAGACTCCCTTGATTTAACATTCTGAGAATAGTTTCAATGATTTTTGTCGTCCACCTAAGATGTGGAAATAAAAATATGTTGTGGTAAAATATGACTGTGTTGCAATAGTTATGGGCAAAAGTTTGACCCCAGTGTTACTGGAATAAGTTGCATGTACAAATTTTAAAATCCTTGGGCTGGGATTTAGCTCAGTGGCACAGTGCCTGCCTGGCAAGTGAGAGGTTTTGAGTTTGATCCCCAGTAATTCCCCTCAAAAAAAATCCTTGCAAGATTCAGTACACACTTTTACAAGACAAAGAAAACTATGCATTAAAAAGGGACTTTTTCATAGTTAAAGCTATATTCACTCTAAGATTTTACTTAATTTCTTCTATGTCATTATGATCTGTCTATTCTAATCTCTCAAGCCCTTGGTCATCCATTCTAACAGAAGATAGATTCCTATTTGTTGTTAAGGATGACAGATACTTGCAATAACAATATAAAAAATAAGATGAGCTATGTCTTCACAATCTAACTGTATAACTATAAAGCTTGCAGATAGATGCTAATGCCTATATCATTTACTAACAATTCCATAAACAAAGACAAGAAGAAATGGTTTAGATGAACCTCAAGGATACGGACATACAGGCTGTCTGGATAAAAGTGATTTGTGTGTTCATATATGAGTGTGTCTATTAATGAACCATTACTCCAGGAACAGTGTGTGGATTAAATCTGACATGTGCCAATTGCATTCAGAAAAATATGAATTGTACAAACATCAAGAAAACAAGGAGGATCTGTGTTGAATTGATTCATGTTTCACGTGATCGGCATCTGTGAAAGCAGTGAATGTGAAGAAAAATTGTCAGTTCTGGAGAAGTGACCTTTTGTAGTGCAGGAGGTCTGGAAAAATGAATGGAGGCTGCAGCAATTCAGAGTTGGCATTTGGATGAATGTTCATAGAGTGATTGTATTTCACATGACACTGATAGTCAATTGCATGTGATATAAGAAAAAGGAAAAAACGCATTCATGAGGAATCAAAGTTCAGCATGTAACAGGATATGTTTCATAGCAAAATAAAAATACAATATTCACTCATGATTAGGAGAATAAATAGAGCTATTAGTAATACAAAATGAAGGTTTTAAGCAGGAAATACAAGGGCACTTGCTAATACCACACAGCATTTTAATTTTCTTAGAGATATAATCGATTCTGTATTTAAAATGATGCAGAAAATGTAGAAATTTGAGTTGAGCCAGGGATTTAGCTCAGTGGTGTAAGCGCCTGCCTGGCAGGCATAAAGTTGTGAGTTTGATCCGTGGTACCAAAAAAAAAAAAAAAAAGAAAGAAAAGAAAAGAAAGAAATTTGACTTGAAATATAAACTCTGAAATTGTGTATTGAATGGATTGCTATGATACTCAACAAAACATAAATAATCTGCTTTTCACTAATTTGTCTGCCATTTCTTCCCTATAAGCAATAGAAAACTGACAAAACAGCACACTAATTTATCTATTCTTATAAAAGCATTTTTTCACTTGTATCTTACATAAAATTTAAACTTACAGCCTTTAATTCAGTGTCAGAATTCTGGAACCAAAACTGTATTCTCTTTATATTTGCCCATTTGATTTCAGATTCTACTTTATCTTCTTCATTTGAATTGATATTTTTTCATCCTGTTGAAATAATAGCTCCTAGATAACTGTATGTTACCATTAAAAAAATTTTTACATCAATTTTTTTCTGGAAAAAAATTCTTCTGTAACATCAATATGGGTAAACAATAAAATAACTAAGTTAGAGACAGAGCATTAATGTGTGTTCTGATAGAGTTAAATTTTTTTAAATCTTGGTTGAGATTATTCTGAATATACTTTTACCATTAGCAGTTTTCCATCACCATATGGAATTAGTAAAACATAGATACTTGCTCATTGATGCTATTTGCTAAAAAGGAACAACTTTTGCCTTAATATAATCCATTTAAGTTACTCGAATGTCTTAAAAGTAATTGCTAAACATAACTTGTAGCTACGACAATCTAGTGTCTTGGAAAACATTTCTCAGACATAAAGATAAAACCAGAGCACAAAGTGAATCAGGCAATAACCAGGGTGACACGATGGAAGTGGCTCCTACTTCCAAGGGAACATTTTCCTCTTTCATCGAAGCAGACGCTTCTGCTATAGAATTAAACAGATTTTTGAGTTATTTATCTCTACTTTTTAATGCTAACATTTTTATTCACTTTAAATGTCTTATAAAATATCTAACAATTCTGATTTGAATCTCTTACAGGAGTTCAAGCTAAAATTAATGAAATAGTATAAATGAATTCATCTGAAACAAGATAAATACAATAAAATGGTATATTATATAGTACATACAGAAAAAAGTCACAAAACAAACAAGCGAAAATAGACAAAAATTAACTTGCTTGCAGAAAATAACCAAAAATGAACTTGTGCATGAAAACAATCTCAGATTTAAGGTTTTAGGAGACAAACATTGGGATTTCTCCTTAAATGAAGTGACTTGAACTTAACAAAATTTACAGAAAAAAAAGTGTCATTAAGGAGTTAAATTTTAGAAAGTTATATCTTTTATTTTGTGACTGCTTTTAATGTATGTTTGTGAAAAAAAATAAAGTATGTTTGTCATACAATTCCAAAAAAGTGAAAAAACGGAGGAACAGAAGAAAAATTGCTGTAAAATATGTTCTTCTACTGTGTCATTTACACAGATGGTTAGTTAATGATGCTGTTGTATTTTGATAACAGAAGAAAAATGCATGATTTTGCTTCAGCAAAAGTGCATTGTCTTCTGTATAGTGTAACATTATGTATAATATACTAAAATACAAGTTTAGTATACTATACATAAGAGTTTAGTCTTTTGCTTTTGTGTTCAAAGAAATACATTTTCCTTTAAATAAAACCTGTAATTTGGAGCTTAGTGCCAAATATAGTATGTATAAAGGTTTCTTGCATTCAGAAAACTGCCCAGTAACTTACTAGTCATCCTGAGCAAGTTGCTTCTGTATCTCAGTTTTGTTGTCTGTAAAATGGGTTTATAACAGTATTACTTCATAGAAAAATCATAAAGGTCATATGAAATAATGCATTTTGTGAAAACTTTGTAAATGCAGACTATTATTTTAGTAGTTTAATGTTGAACAGAAGATATATGCAAAAATCAGTAAAAGGAAGAACAAAAATAATTAGCATAACACACTTACTAGCAATGTAGTATAGTAAAGTTCAGTCTTCCCAGATAATTGATTTCCAGGAAGGCTAAGTTGATGAGGGCTATTTCAGTTAAGCGTAGAAAAATAAACTGCCAAAAGGTAGAGAGATGTTAGATAGATAGATAGATAGATAGATAGATAGATGATAGACTTTAAAAAGTGTAATAAAAGATATGGTGTTATGAATATACATGACAAACCAAGAAAATATCAGGTAGGCTTTATGACTATATAGCATATTAAAAATAAATGTTTCTACTTGATTAATAGTTTCATTTTCTTTGAAATGGTAGTAGTAAAACAAATGAGACATTGAAAGCCATTATGCCTCACTTTCCTATTTTTTCTTTTGTATTAAAATCCACCATTACAGTGAAATTTTAACAACCTCTTTGAGTCAAGCAAATTTCTGGCCAAGGAATAGCAAATTTTGTTAGCTAACAGTTCCTAAAAAATACAGGTTTCTGG